>JAGFMF010011769.1:4304342-4328928 GCA_019455555.1 Galemys pyrenaicus
CCCCTCCCCCTCCCCCTCCCCTCCCCTTCTCCCTCCTCCTCCCCCTCCCCTTACCCCTCCCCCTCTCCCTCTCCCTATCTAAGTCTCAGGTGTTTGTTGCTGGGCATACCACATGTTGATATGACGTTAAGCTTATTGCTGAAGTATAAATGTAGGGCCTCCCTGGTGGCCTAGGGGTGAAGTCTCAGCACTATCACTGCTGCAGCCTGAGTTTGATCCCCAGGCAGGGGGCGGACCCACAGGGCGCAGCAGACTTCTCCTGTCTCTCCACTGCCACCCTCAGCAGTGTATTTCAGTGGATCTGCCTGTTCTGTTCCCAGCTCTGTCTCTGGTGAATCTTCTCACTTCCCGCAACTGTGGCCTACACCCCAGCTGTTCCACACAATAAATAGATAAGTGAATAAAGTGCAGATCTATCCTAGGAGGTCTGAATTAATGATAATATAAACCAACAGTGACTGTCCATTTGTTTATCAACCTAACTGTGTTAAGATATTAGCCCCCACATACATTAAAAGGAGAGGTAATTATTCCTATAGCTATGAGAATCTTGGACATGGACAGTGGAAAATGGATAGTTGTTGCAGTGCAACTAGAGGCTGCTTAGTCTGCGGACCTTTTGTACCTAAGACCCACGTGTCGAGCCTGCTTCTTTTAACCTGATTCTTGCACCAACCTACTGGGGTCAGTGTAATTTCCTCCATTGACTGGAAGGTAAGCAGCTCACCCAAGATCAAATACTGTCCCAGCTGGGAACTGAGCCTTCAAGCATATAGCAGCAAAGCCCAGGCTCTCCAACACAACCCTCCGATGCCAGCTTCATTAGGAGAGCGTAATGCATCACAACCAAATTGAGTTTGTTTCAGAAATGCACTGATGAAAAACGTTGAATACTAGAAACACTCTTGGTGTAGTAGTTTTTAGTAGGTCATATCAGTAGGTCAAAGGATAAAGCTCATCAGAGTCCTCTCAAGGAAGGCTGAAAAGTCATTTCAAAAAAAATCAGCCTTCATTATGGATCAGAATTCTTAGTAAGCTAGGAATGGAAAGGCACGTTTTTATTTCTAGAAGAAAATGTTCTTGTAGCCTCAAAGCCTAAGAGAATAAACCCCAAAAAAGCTACTAGAACTACTAAGAGATTTTGGTGTTATGGTTAGACACAGAGCAAGTAAACAGAAATCGCTAACTGTATGCCAGTGACAGCCATCATACAATATAAAAATTGTATCTTATTCTCAAATGTAATTGAAATATAAAATACTTAGGAGTAAACCAAGAAATATTCAGAATCTATATGAAAACACATATACCTGCAACATTTTATTGAGGATGACAAAACAAGTCCTGAATAAATGGAGAGATAGATCATATTGTTGGATTAGCAAATTTAATATTGCGAAGATATCAATTCTCCCTAAATTAATTTATGGATTTAATACAATTGCAATCAAAATCCTAGTGGGATTCTGTTTGCAACTTGACAAAGTGATTTCATAATTGATCTGAAGGAATATATAGGAGAAAGTTGTCAGAAACACTTAGAAAAAGTGGGAGATTTCACTGTGAGATGCCAACATTGATCCTAACTATAATAATTAAAACCCAGGAAAGATTGAATGTATAGTGAAACTGGCTTTTAAGATTTGAATGGGGAATTGCTTAACAAATAGTGTATTTGTGAGTGGCTGATAATTTGGCAAGCACAGAATTCATTGCATAGATATCAAAATAGGCTAAATAAATTTGACTAGATTAACCACTTGAAAGTAGAAAAAAACAAGAACTATCTGAAAATAAAGAAAATATTGTTCTTAGAAGACTTTCATTTTATAGACAGCAAACATATTCTGAGTCATGGTTTATAAACGTGATGATATGAAAAGAAAGGATGAAGGAGAAATAGCTTTGGTACCATATTAACAAAATTAAAAAATATTGTAGACTGGATGTAGGAAAATATGACAACATTGAGTCAAAAGGCTTAATAATTTCTTTATACATAAAGAGCTGTAACGAGCCAATAAAAGTATAATCACGCGCTTGGAAAAAGGGATAAAAGGTATAAAAACAGGTCATTGCCAAACAAACTATGCGTGGTAAAAAATAGTTAAAATCTCCAGTGTCACAGCTAATCAAATAAATGCATTTTAAAACCTTGAAGATTACTGAAATATGTCTGCTTCCATTGGTAATAACCAGCGCTGGCAGGGTGCAACAAAGCAGACTCTTACAGCCATTTCTGCAGGTGGCTTCACTGGCAGAGCGTATTTAGAGGACAATTTGCTGGCATTTTTTCTGACATAATAATCAGAGCTGCCCCAGAAGAGTTGTATACATAGAGGTCATTGCTGCATTATTTATCAGGGCAAAATCTTGGAAATCACTTAAATGCACCAACACTAGGAAAACAGTTAAGTAAGTGTTTGTGTAGGCGCACGGCGGAGATCGGCACTGGTGTTACTTGTTTTCACGGAATAGCTAATGACATCGGTCAGTGTTCATGCCATAATGAGTGAAAAACAAATCAGCTCATAGAACCGCGTATGTTCTAGTTTGGGGCAATACAAATTGGGCAGCCTGTGTGTCAGATGGGGCCAGTTTCTTTAGTGAGAGCTAAATAGAGTATCAACCCGAACCCCACATTCTGAATTCCACACGTGCTCCCATCCTTTCCTGAGATGTCTGAAGGGTCTCAGGGGAGCACGCCCCCCTCCACCTGTCCTTCACTGCCTGCCCTGAATTCTGGAGCATCAGTGTGTTTTCCCTTCAGTCCTAACGGCCCCTCGCTCCACCTTCCCAAAGCTACAGGAACGGGAGCTGATTCCCACAAATAACTGGGCATCCTTCCTCAGACCTTAAGATCCTTTCCATGGACAGAGGTACATGTCCATGTACCTCTCGACTGCCTCTCCCCACTTTGCTGCTGCAAAGCCTTCTCACCTCCAGAGCTGTTCCACTGTCCCCAGATTCATTTCCAGCATCGGGTCCAGACCCCCTTATACATCTTTTTCATTAAGCTGACTATGAAGGGAAGGGTGGAGAGTGAGGCTAAGAGCTGAGATCCAAAGCTTTCTTTCAATGGCAACAACCTCCTCTTCAAATAAATATATTTGAATCTATATGCACTCATGGGCATGCACAGATACACACATATACTAGATATGATATATATGAGATTAGGTATCACTGTAATATTTTCTGGTTTGGCTGTGCTGTATAAAATTTATATACCGTAACAGTTGTAGACGTTCCCCCCATAGAGTCACGTGACTCTGAAAGATCGCATGCGTTGTAAATCACTATATAAATGTGAGAGGTGGCTCTTTATTATAGTTAGTGGATCACTGACACTCTTGGGCGGTACAGGGACAGTGCCTGTCCCTTTCTGAGTCCTGGCGTGCATCTAAGCTGGGCGCACGTAGAGAGAACACGGGACAGGCCCATGGCCGTTTTGCCATCTCAGTTTGGACTCAGTTTGCCTGACCTCTCTGAAGCAGTCTTCTCATCTACTAAAGAGGGATGCCGCTGCTGACATCACTGGGTAGCAGCAAAGGCATCAGTATTAATGATGCTCTTACCGTGCTGCGTTAGCTTACGACCCCGTGGGAGATACTGGCTGTCGTCACTGCCACTGCCCAGGCTTAGGAGGTTAGGTTCTTGGTTCCAAGTGATGACGCGTAGAAGGTGCCTGATGTTGGAGCTCGTGACGGAGTCTATGCCTGCTCTTAACGCCCCTGTGATTTATCTGAGAGCGCCTGGCACGGCACCCAGACTTGGTAGGTGCTGAGTAAACGGGAGCCTCGGGCAGCTTACCACCCTGGAGACTCCCGATCTCTCCCACTGTAGGAAATCCCAAGAATTTCATGGCAGCTGGGCCAAGGGCCAAAGGATAGCTGCTTGCCGCACCCACGGATGGATTGGGAGGGCCCAGCATCTCAGGGCATGGCGTGTACCCGCTGCCAGAGATACGTCAGAGCCACAGGAAATCCTAGGGCGCTCTGCCCACTGCTGGCCATTCTGGAAGGCAGGAGGTCCCCTCTCTGACCCAAGGACGGGCTCATGCAGGACCGTGAGCGCAGGCCTGACTGGCTGCAGAGAGGAGTTCTGCGCCTGCACAAGGGGCAGCCAGAGGCTAGGCTTGCTGTGGTCTCACCCACCATTGCTTTGGCCCGGCAGTCATTCTGAGACTCCTGAGGGCGGTTGTGGCGGGAGCTGAGAGGGACCCTTGGGTGGGGTCTGTGGAGCCCAGTAGTGAGCGGTTTCTACAGCCTTTGCCACTTAGATGTCCCCAGCCAGAAAGGCCCTGCTCCTTAGGAACGTGTACCTCTTCCTAACACCCCTTCCCCCAGCGGGGCCCAGAGTTGAGAGCAGGAGCAGATGCTGTGCCCGGAGTGGCTGCTGCTGCTGCTTCCTTCTTTGTCCTTTTCGTCTTCATACTTGAAACAAATCAAATAGTTTCAACGTCAAAACAAATTTTTAAAATAGGGAAACTCTCCCCTAGACCACACCTGACCCTGTTTCTGCGATGGAATTCTGTCCCATGTGCCCTCGATGGTCCCCACCTGTCATCACCATAAAGTTAGGCCCTTGAGGTGTTTGACCATTGTCTTAATGGTTCCAGATCTTTCCTAGAGCCAGTGATCGGAATCTCTGGATGATTCCGGGGGTGTTGGGTACTTGGGTGTTTCCAAGCTGTCGCCATCTTCCTGCCTGAAGCCTTCTGTTTGGATTATTTTCACAGAGTAAATTTCAAAGTGAGGTATTAAAGGATAGAGACATCCTTATGGCTTTTGCTACATTTCACAGATTGCTTCCAATGAAATAATTATGCTATTTTATAATTATATGAGTACTTTCAGTGTAACCTTGACAGGATTGTGTACTATCAATTCTTTTTACTCTGCCAATGTCATACGCGTGAAGTAGTATTTCAAGTCTACTTAATTCATGTCTATCCACAGCCTCCACTTCTACACGCTCCTTCACCTTTCTCACATGTGCCCATGGATCTAGTCTTTTCTCTGTTCCTGAAAAACACCACCTTTTTCTTTTTCTGATCTCTTTCCTGCCTCAGGGCCTTTGCTCAAGCTGTTCCCACTCCTTGCAACTCTCTCCCTCTCAAACTCCTGACTCCCCCTCCTCAGCTAACTTGCCATCCGCCTTAAACTCTCCTCTTATAAGTGACTTCACAGAGAGTCCTGCCTGGACACCTTCTATAAATTAAACTCCTCCTCACTTCCATGTAACTATCTGTAACACTGCACAGAAGTTGTCCCAGTTTGTAACCCTCTAATTGTGTGTCTGTTGGCTGATTTCGTGCCTCTCTTTAGAACAGTGCCTTCATCTGCTTTGGCCCCTCGTTTCTGGAAGAGTGCCACATGATAGGCACTCAACAGATAGGTGTTGTAGTCTTGGGTTTTGTGAAGATAGAAGGTTAATGGTACCCGGACGTTTCTAATTTCAATAAAACCAGAAAATACAGGGAAAAAATTTAAGTGGTACAATATGACATGACTCAACCGTAAGACATTCAGTTGGCGTGTTTAATAGTCCTATGTTTTCTCTTTAACTCGCTCATCAACGCGGGGTTGATTTCGGTCTTTGCTATGTGGTGAGCCTTTGACTTGGTTTATAAAGAGTTAACCTATTATCCCAACACTATTGGTGGAACCCCAAACAATGAGGGGTTGGGAAGGGAAGAAGGGAAGTCTTAGGGAGCGAGAAGGAAAGGAAGCTGTGAGCCCTGTTCAGAGCTGCCTCATGAAGGAAGAACTGCCAAGTGGACTTAGTGTGGGTCCCCAGAGCTGACCCAACCGCAGCAGGGCACAGCACAGACTGGCTAGAGAACGTCGCTTCTGGAGCCCAGCTCCAGCCCCTCTGCCCAGGCATTCAGTACCACCTGCATCTGCAAGTCCTTAAGCACTTCCCTTCTAGAACTTTCCATGAGCATGATTTCCACTGGGCCTCACCACAAACCTGGGAGTGACTTGTACAGTCACCTCCATTTTGCAGTGAGGGAACAGACTCTCTTGGGGGCAGGGGAGGAGGGGAGTGAGTGTCCCTACTGCTCCAGTCTTGGGACAGTTGTGAAATAACATCTGTCCCAAGCTCTTTTGATTCCCGCCTTCCGTGCATTATGCATCTTGGGTTAACCAGATGACGTGGGGCAAAGGTGGGAACACTGGGGCAGAGGAGACACAAATTCAGATTAATGGAATTTTTTTTTTTTATTTTAAGCTTAAGCAGCAAATGCATTTAAACTTGGCCCAGACTATTTTATATAGGACAGCATATAAACTAAACACAATAAAATCGAGCCCAAGGGAATGTCTGTGAGAAGTAAGAGTCAATAATGTGGCCCTTAATTGCCTTTACAGGCACTCGACTGCCGCGCCCACCCCAAGCTCTGTTCACAGCCCTGGCCGCTGAGACACCCACAGGGCCTTGCAGGCAGCGAAGGGCCTGCCCACCATCTTGAGCTCTGCTAGACGCCTAGCTGGGGACAGAGCCTGAGGAGTTTCACCTCTGGCTGCTACCTTGAGAGGTTCGAGGCATGAGTGAGTGTGTGTTGCCCCCCCCGAGGATGCTCAGGGTAATGATATTTGAATTATGGAAAGCTCAGGGTCCAGGCAAGCAGGCAGTGCAGTGTCTGTTACATGCCGTACAGGATGTCCTAAGAGCCTGACACTTAATTCTGGCCACGTATTTCAAAGCCACTGAATGGTTTCACTCAGATGTGGAATAGAGAAAGAGAGAACAGACAAAACCAAGCCCTCCGGAAAATTGAGGCTCTGGGAGCAAGGAGAGGGGGGGCTAAGTGTGGAGGGGCCCAGTGGACCACGGTGGGGGACTATGGGTCGTTGGTGGTGGGTGTAGTGCGGGAACATACACCTGGAAAGGTGTAATCTGTATCTCGCAACTCATACCCAGTGTTGTAAACCAAGGTCTCCTGAAAGAAATTCAAAGACACTGGGTGAAAGGTACTACCTAGCAGAGTGCTTGGCCTGGGGGAGCAGGTGGAGTTGCTGAGAAGGGTGTTTCCCTGCCAGTCGCAGGGACCCTGGTGTCTTTGGCTGCTCAGACTTCCTGATGCGTGGTGGGCAAGTTGAGGTGCAAGTCACATTTGGTGGCATTTTGTAGAGATGAAGTAAATGTCTTTATTTTTCAAAAAGAATATGAAAAACCACCCTTCAACTGTCATTCGGAACTACGCCAAAGTTCAGGTTCACTTTCTTGTTAGGTGCTTTTTATTTTATTTTATTTTTTTTAGGCAAACGTGTACATCTCCTTGGACAAATTGAGCCAACATGTGCGTGTGTTCTGTAGCTGTTTCTTTACTTAGCAGGGTCCAGCGACTTCTCTCCCATGCACACATAAGGACATTTTGATAAATACTAACATTTGTTGACACACTGTGCCCGATGCATAGAACTTGGTATTGAGTATGACAAGTACAACGGATTCGGTCTTGGCTTTTGTGGATCCAGAGGCTAATGGGCACCATCTTCGCCATAGAAACAGGGATTTAGTCTGTCCTCATTATTTTGAATTCCAGACCCGTAAATGCACCTACTTGCTAAAATTTAGTTGTAACACCCGAATCAGTATTTCTGCGTTCACGGCTATTTGCAAATGTGCAAAGTGGTGAAAAATTCGAGTTGCCTAATGTACAGATTCCAGCTGAGTTTGAAGGAGGTGAGGCCCCGCCTTCTTATTTCGGGCCCCTGCTGGAAACAAATATTCTTTTCACGGCCTATTTAGTGCCATCTTTTCCCCATTTTTGTGCTTTTGGTTGTGATTTCTCTGGTTAAAATGACCCCTCCCCCCCAGTGTAGTGCTGAAATGTTGTCTAGTGTCCTCACATACAAGAAAGCTGTGATGTGCCTTGTGGAGAATGTGTGTGTTCAGTCGCTTCATTCAGGCACGAGTTACAGTGCTGTTGGCCATGAGTTCGGTGTTAATGAACCAACAAAAAATATCAAATAAGGTGTCTTCCAACAAAAGCACACATAAAACAAGCTTGTGTGTTACTGGGTTGACATGTCACATTAGAGCCTCCCCGGAACCCGACCCTGTATTTCCTCTCGAGCAATGGTCCAGTATTTGCTAACTCAGTGCGAACTTACACATTATTAGTAGCTCAAATACAGTTTGTATTTACAGGTGCAGAAGGTGGGAGTCATCAGAGATGACCGTGTCCATTTGGGTTCTTCTGCTGGGGAAATCATTTAAAACAAAGGGACATTTTCAAGAAAAGGTGTAATCATGACCCTCACACAGGCATAAAAATGAATGTGATTTTAGTCACCTTACGTAAGAGAAACTGGTGAACTGTTAGAACCAGTGCAAAGGAAAGTCAAGAATCTTAGACATTTGTGGTCTGGGACTAGTGAAATGCATATGAAATGGAGGCCAAACTGGCTCTTTCCCTCTTGAGCTGGGGAGTTTGCCCGTCCGGCAGGTGGGACCATTGCGTGTCTGCTGACGAGTAGGCTGGGGGCCATTGTCTGTGCCTTGCAGAGCTAGAACCAGGTAACAGGGCAGCTGGTGCCTTCAGCGGTGTGTGATTTTCCTCAGAAGCCGGAGCACATCTCCTCCGCTGCAAAGCCATCATGACGGTGTGGTCTGCGAAGGCAGAGTGTGGACACGAGATGTGGACCCCCAAGGAGTGCCTTCCCGTCGGCCGTTACCTTGTGTTGCAAAGGCAGAGCCTACAGAGGTGGGGAGGCTGTGGAGCCTTTGACCGATAAGCCTGGGGGTGGAGAAGAATTTCAAGCGTGTACAGGTGCATGACATGGAGCCTGAGAGGTTCCCCTCTGGTTTGGCTGCCTGGTCATCTCCATCCCTTACATGAGGCGCTGTGAAGAGGTTGTGGCAGGCAGAAGCGGAGCAGGATGGGAGCAGCTGGGTGTGGAAGTGAAACCTTTTGATTGAAGTCCTGTGTGCTTATAAGAACACACCCTCGATTTTATCCTCTTGAGGAGAAAATTTAGGTATTTCCTAATTTTTCCCAAACTGTAATTAATATCCTTGTAGCTACATATCTGTGTCTATGCACATTTCTAATATTTCTCATAGAATAATTCCCCAGATGTGTCATCATGCATTCCCAGATGGGGACCCCAGATGGGTCAACATGCATTCATTCTCAGGGTATTGAATTCTTCAAAAATCGGGGCTGTTTATACCTTGCCCTCACTGGCAGAGGAGCGGCTCCATTAACTTGAGCATATCATCCATAGCTATGATAAGTCTACGTTCTCTTTATTCTTCTCCATTTCCCTGAGACAATAACTCTGCAAACAAGTGGCTTGCAGCTGATAATCAATGGCTTTTATTTCTTATCATTACTTACAAGTCACAGCCCCATTTGGAGCTGAATCAATTCTCTCTTTTGTTGGCATTAACACATGTCAAATATTTGCAGGTTCTTATCTTTCTTTAGGCTTGGCTTAGGCAGGGTCTGAATTTTTAGCACTTGACATTTTCCTTCCCTCAGCCGTACCTCTGTTTGCCTTCAGGCAGGCCCGTCTTGCCTGGGCTTTTCATCCTCTTAAGGCATGGCCACGCCGCCTCTCCTAGAAAAACCCCTCTTACCCTGGGCCTGTAGCGGTGATTCCGCCTTCACCTCCCTGGGGCTGCATTGTCAGCTCTGCTTTTCAAATAGAGACTCCAGCCAGCTCCCGGACATTGAGCACTTGCTTCCAGAATCTACCCCAGCATTTCTCCTCTCTGATTTCTGGACTCATTGGCTCTTCCTAGGGCAGCCCCGTCCTCTCTTCACTCATGGGTAAGTTGTCTCACCATCCCCATGGCTTCAGCAAGGGCCAGACACACTTCCATCTCTCTTCTGAGCTCCAGGTCCGCACACCTGCCTCCCTCTTCCACCTGCCCACCTCTCCCCAGAGGTTGCATGTTGAGGGTGGCGCCCCTTAAGTAGCAAACAGCGGTCTGCCTGCCTACCTAGTTGGAGACCTACCATCGTTTGGGGCCTTCCTCCTGTCTCCCCACCCACACATCCAGTCAGCACGGAACCAGACCTGTGCATTTTCCCAGTTGGCCCTTGGCCGTTCCCCTTTTTGTCCAAGTTACTCCCCGCCGATGTGCTGGTCTGAGGATTCCTTGCTGCCACCACGCACTCAAGTCTCACGCTGGATCGCCCGCCCGTCGCCAGTCCTTATCTTAGCAGGCTTATGTGACCTGGTGGATTGCTGTGGCGAATGATTTTCATTTCTTTGCCAGCAAGACGAGGCTACAGTTTCAACATTCACTGTGGTACTTCTGAAATTTCCATGTCGGGCCCATTTCCGTGGACCTTCAGGGCCGGAGGAGCCTCCTTGGCCCACACTGCCCTGGGGTCAGGCGCAAAACGACATTATTGGATGCACTGGAGCGTCACGTGTGGCAGTAACCTCTGGATGCCTAAACGCGTGAACGGCCTTAAATGACTGGCGCATCAGTACAGTAAGATTCCACTGCCCGTAATCGTGCTACCCGGCCCTGATGCTACTGCACTTTTCTAGGCCATAAAATGCAGTGTGGGGCGGTTAACCTTCCCCCTTTAAACTGCGCCTCACTGCTTACAGCCTGTGACCATGGAAAGTTACCAAACCGTCTGGGTCTCTCTCCTCACGTATAGATTTGGATGACTAGCACCCACGCTGAGCTTTGTGAGGCCTGGATGGGCGGGGATGTGCACAGTCATCTCGAGTGCCCGGGTTATAATGGGTGCCCAGGAAAAGGGGGCAGCGGGAGGTGCGCGGATGCTTTTGATTGCATGTGTTGGGCCCAGGGAAGCCTATAAACATACACTGTTTGGCCCTCTGCCGCACCATCTCTATAGAACCCCTCTCCCCTGAATAGCCTATGGCCTTGAGAAGCTGACCCCAAGGGGGAGCCACCCAGGTGTCTGTTGTGGCAGGTAGCGCACCCTTGTTCCACTGTCGCTTCCAGAGCTGCCCCTCAGGCCCTGCCTTCCTGCCCACCTGGAGAGGGGTGGGCTGTGCAGCTGTGAGGGCCAGCACCAACTGGCTTTCCTGCCAGCGCTGCAGCCCTGCCCGCTTCCCAGCGTCCACAGACGGCAGGGCGGCCTTCCAGCGCAGACCTGCCCCGTCACCTCCCTGCGTCACGTGGACCTGTGGCCCGTCTGCCTGCTCGTGCCCCAGGTTCCCTACCGGTCAGGCCCTTCCAGGGCTCGCCCAGGCTTCCCTGCCCGTTCTCCTCCCTCTCCAGGCTCTTTGCGACCTCAGACGCTGTTGCGAGGACTTAGAGAAATGCTTGAAGATGTGGAGAGCAAATCAGAGGCTCAGAAATAAGAAAGGAAGGCTGTATTGCAGCTAATCAGCATTCGTGTCTGTGAAGTCTCTCCAGTGTTTGTTAGAGAGAGCGGGGGAGAAGAGAGCGTGCGCCAGAGAGAGCCAGTTACCACCCGAGTCTCAGGGTCGCTGCGTTTAGCAGACGTCTGTCGGTTCACGGTCCTCACAGGCCAAGACTGCCCGAAGGAACCTCGCCAGTGACAAAGTTACCGGAGCCAAATAATCTGGAAAGCCATTTTTTTCATCATTTCAAAGAAATTGTGGCAAAAAGTGTTAATGTCGGACATAGGCGCATCTTTGTGTCTGCGGGGGAACTCCCAGGCCAGGCTGCGTGTGTCACCTGGTGCCTTCCCTTCGCCTGGACCCCGGCCCCTGGCTTGCTGGTGCTTCCTGCCATATGGTTCTGCTGCTGAAAAAGTAGCAACAACAAATGTTGGCGGGGATGTGGAGAAGAAGGGACTCTCTGACACTGCTGGTGGGAATGCAAGCTGGGTGCTTTTTATAGGGTTTGCCGAGTGGGTCCGCACCAAAGAGTCTTGGCAGGTTGCAAGTGGTCGGGTGTCGCACCGGGGCTTCTTGGTGTGCAGGGATTGGGTGAGGTGGTCTTAAGGCCATATAGGGCATTGGGCGCAGTGGGGCAGTTGTGATTGGTCCCATCGGTCTTGGGGGGATGGTCTGATTGTGAGCTCAGTCTCAGGGACGAGACCTAACGGCCACCTGTTTACAGGAACCTCAAACTCTGGTCTGTCGTCAGCCTGGTCTTCCCTTCAGTCTTAGCCTTGTTACTGTGGGCGCCCAGCCCAGAGCAAAGAGCTTGGCGCACAATGCAGACTCTTGACGCTTAGCTGGGGGAGCACTGATTGGCCCCCTGGCGTTATCTTGGAGGGATTTGCCTTTTGTGGGGTGCTCAGGGCTGGCCTGACTATTGCCAGATCCACTCAGGTTCTCCTGCCACACGCACCCCACACGGCTACAACATGCTGCTCAGAACCGCACACTGAACGATGTCGCGCCCAGTCACGGGTCACCTCGGCCCCGAAGTCAGCCCTTTGGCTTTGCCGCTGCAGGGGCCTCCACGGGCATTCATGTCCCCCGTAGCCTCCGAGGCAGAGAAGGGGCTATGGCAGGCAGGAGGGTGCTGAGCGTGCCTGGCATCAGTCCCTGGGGCCTGGGATTTGTGCATGGAGGTGGCTGCTGGTGTTCCAAGATGGAAGCAGGAAACCAGCTAGTGGCAGGTGGGCACCCGGAGAGGACAGTCCCGGGACTGCAGTGGCCATCCCAAGACACAGCAGCGCCACTGACCGCTCCTATCTGTGCGTTGCCCCTTCGCAGGTTCTCAAGAACAGACACACAGTGTCTTCGGCGTTCTGTTCCCTTCGTGCCCAGCACATTCTGGCGCCGGACGAGCGCTCAGGGAGGCTGTGCCAGCTGGTGAGGGCTGTGTGCTCCGAGCGTTCCAGTGGCAAGGGGACTGGCCAGCACGTAGTGCCCGTGAAGCTGACGCCCCAGGTCTCCTATTCCGTAATGCATGTTTCAGGGGCTGCCGTTGTCAGTAAACTCTATGGCAGGAGTTTTACCTGTGCTCTTTCATCAAGCACCAACAGCAATCGGAAAGGTAGTGGCGTGCCTTTTTAAAGACGAGATGGCGCTCATAAAGGCAAACCCTCTGTTAACGAGACCCAAGTCCCGACTCCCGGAGAAGCCCTGCTGTGCACTGCCCCTCAATTTCACCCTGTTGAAACAGCGTCAGTAACACGCTGCAGAAAGAGACTGCTCGCGGCAGCAGAGACAGCACGGGGGGCTCACAGCCCCAGCACATGGCGTCAGGACCTGCCTCTGTCCCTGTCCCGCGGTGGCCGTTGCTTTATCTCGTTGAGCTTCAGCTTTCTCCTCTGTGGAACGGGGAGAAGATGTGACTCCCTTGTAGGCTTGGAACAAGAACTAAGTGGGTGACGTGTGAAGTGACCTAGCACGGTTGTTGGTGCAGAGGAGATAAATGTTAATGAGTCTGATATCAGAAATCAGTTCGAGTGCACCCGCACCTTCTGAAGTCTGGCCTGAACAGAAAGGGAGGTGGGGCATGTTCATGAAATCTTCTTGGGTTCAGCTTGCTAGTTTTCTGTCGTCACGTGCAACGCGTCCTTCTCAGACTTCCTCCCTGTAATGGCATCTGCCTTCCTCCCTGTAATGATGCATCCTAAACCCACTTTCCTTAGCAAAATGCTTTTCGTCTGCAGAGCTCTTGTAATCTAACACCAGCCAAATAGGAGCCATTTAGGTGCGTTTAGGGCCCAAGTTAAAAGCAAGGGAATAAAATAGCAGCTTTCTGTTTGTTTGGGGGACTTCACCAGAGAAATGGAGGATCACATACTTTCTCAAGAATCCCAGTGTCGCTGGGGTTCCTTAATTCTGTTATTTTCTCCGCGCTCAAGAGACCCAATTGCATTTACTTTGCATCCTTGTCATTCTTTGCCACAGTAGCAGAGATGACTATTTCCTCCACCGTAGTTGTTTTCCTAAGGAGCTAAAAATATTGGAAGGAAATTGGTTTTTCTCTTCTGCTTATCTTTGCATAAGTATTCTCAGGGATCACAGAGCAGGGTAGGACACAGACGACCTCTGCTTTATTGTCGCAGCACAGCCAAGCCCGAAACCCACGGCGCAGAGAATAAATGCAGCCTTGGCCTCTGTAGCTGTGTCTTCTGGTGCTGACGGGGTGATGGTTGGAATGAATCCACTGGTCAATTCTAATTTAGTCCAGCCTCTGATTTGACACAACCCCCTCCCCTAGACCAATTGTTTTCCATGATTGATGGAGGTGACAGATTTATTTTTGAAAGTGAGGCTGATTTTCATGATCCAGATGAGCCTGGGGAGGGAGGGGGGGGAAGAGAGAGAGAGAGAGAGAGAGAGAGAGAGAGAGAGAGAGAGTGTGTGCGTGTGTGTGTGTGAGAGAGAGAGAGAGAGAGAGAGAGAGAGAGAGAGAGAGAAAGAGAGAGAGAATGGATGGAGGAAGGAGAATACTGCTTTGCAAGTTGTCTCTGGCAGTGACTTCTGCAAAAGTCTCTGCAGTTTAGGAGCTAGATTGCTAGAGAAGCAGTGGGCAGGGAATTGGATTCCTGATCCTGGTTCTTCTGTTTACTCGGGCAGGTTTCTTCATTCTTCTGTGTCTTCCTGGCCTGTTAAAAGTGTTCCAGGTGGAAGAGACTGCTGGTTGACTAACCAGTATTTGTTCTTGCCGTTTTCCTTCCTGCGATCAGATTTCACTCAGGCAATGATGCGACTGGCTAAAAGACCACATTTCCCAGCTCACCCTTGTAGCAGGGTGTAGCCATGTGACCACATTCTGGCTAATGAGCTGTAAATGAAGTGGGCAGTCCTTTCTGGAGAACTCCTTCTAAGGGAGCAGGTGCTGGTGAAGGCTCCTTGTTGCCTTCCTCCCTGTCCCCTTGCCTGGCAATGTAGACTGGAAACCTCACAAGCACCAGGCAGCTGGGCAGTGCTCCGAGTGTCTCTGCGCTGAGTACAGTGCTGTGCACATAATGGTTAGGCTTTCTTGTTCACTGAGGTTGGATTATGTCTCCTGACTTCAAAGGGAAGTTGAAGGGTATATCTTCCCTTGGTGGGAAAACACTATTTTGCAGTAAATGAAGCTTGAATCCAGGGACTAAGGAGTTGTTATTATCTTAACCAGTAATTGCATCTTTTTGACTCAGAAGAATCTCAGGGTGCATTATGGAGAGGTGGACTTCGGTACGAGAACTGTGTGTGTGTCTTTAAGCGCAGTTTGTAGGTGCTGTGGTTTGAGTGCACTATCCCCCACCCCAATCCACATGTTGAACTCCTAATGCCAGCGCAGTATCATTAGGAAGTGGAACCTTTAAAAGGCGATTTCATCATGAGGTCAGAGCCCTTGTGAACAGGATTAATGCCTTTACAAAAGAGGCTCCGGAGAGTCCATTTGCTCTTTCTTCCGTGTGAGGACACAGCAAGAAGTTGGCACCGTGATGTCAAACTTCCCGTCTCTAGAGCTGGCAGCAACAGATGCCTGTTCTAAGCCACCAGTCCGTGGCATCTGTTAGGCAGCCAGCAGAGACGGTAGGGCATGGAGGGTGTATAGTGGATGGGCGGAGGGAGGGAGGTGAGTGTTCTGCATGGCCCAGAGGGACTGTGCCCACGTGCAGGGCGGTAGCCTCCCACCTGTGCAGGTGGCACGGACAGGAGCTGCTGTGAAAGGTGTGCCCTGGAATTACAGAACACAGTGGCCCATGGCACGCGGGGAATCTTTGCCAGGTGCAGCAGTGGTGGCTGCAAGGACCTGCCAGGGCTGTGTTCCAGACCCCTCGGGCCCAGGGCACCCCTTCATGTAGGGGAGCTTCTCAGCTAATGACAAGCTGCTACTTTTCCTCCTCCCTGCAGTGAAACAAATGCTTTAATAAGAGACAGCACTGAGCATTGTGGGCCTCCCTGGTGGCGCAGCGGGTTGAGCGCTGCACTTTGAAGCATCTGCGGCACAGCAGCGCGAGTTCGATCCCCGGCCAGGGAGGGGACCCACGTGGCACAGCAGACCTCACCTGCCTCGCCCGCTGCTCCCCTCAGCAGTGTGTTTCAGTGGATCTGCCTGTTCTGCTCTCCGCTCTGTCTCTGGTGGATCCTTTCACCTCCCGTGGCTCTGGCCTGTACCCCAGCTCTTGTGTGTATAAACAAGTAAATCTTAAAGAGAGAGAGAGCATTGTGAAGCTGACCTGGGTCCAGAAGGGCTCCCCTTTCCCTCAGGTATGGTCTGCTGGGAGGACACAGTCCTGGCGAGCTGGAGGGAGGCACAGGATAAGGAAGCCAGCCTGCCCCTTTATTTCTATTACCGAAGTGCCATTGTTGAGGACCCCTTCCTGAAGCTGCCGGTGTCTGCTCTTCCTCTGTCCTCTTGGCCCTGGTGCAGCTGTCTTCAGTGTGATCACCAATAACCCAGCACATTAAGCAGCGTGCCCCAAACCTTGGGTCAGGTGCGGGAGCTTTGGCACAGGTCTGAACAAAGCATAGACAACCTCAGGGCGGGTCCCCTTCTCGGAGCACCCAGAGAGTGTTTTCAGCTGGACCTCAAAGGGAGCACCCCCAAATGGTCACATCTGAGCTGCTTCTTCCTCAGATTCCCACCTTCCATGTTGAGCTGGGTCAGAAATTCCCCACAAAGCTTGTCTCCCAGGAGAAACTGCTGCTCTGTTATTACTTCATGATTTCTCTGTATCCCGCCACTTCAGATGTGATTTGTTGCAGCTAATGAGAGCAGAAATCCAGATCGCCAGATTCTCCTCCTTATCCTGAAATCTGGGAGGAGCTGCCACGAGAGCCGGGGTGTAATGAGCATCGGCGGTCTCCCAGCCATCGCCCTTGTTAGGGGGTTCGGGAGATGCAGACGCATCCGCTGTCCTCACGTCTCCACTGCTGCCTCCAGAGGTGCCGAGGGCGAATGTCAAAGTGTGGTGTGTGCGGAGAGCCAGGTGTAGCGCCTCCTGGAGGTCTGGTTTACTCTATGGCCAAGACTCGGGGGAATTTGAAAACTGAACGGTTTCCTCTATTAGCTGTCGCAGCTGGACTCCTGGGCAGAGAATCGAGCCTAGAGCATATGCTACTGAGGCTCCATAAGTGCTCTGGGCTGTTGCTGGGACCCCAGGGGTACAGTTTGCAAAGGGGCCGTTTATTTATCTGCCTGATGCGTTCGTTCTGTGTTGCTCGAATGGCTGCTCTGCGGCCGGCAGTGCCGCGGGGGAGGGGCCTGGCATTCTGGCCCGCGTCTAGCAGCTCGCAGACTTTGTCGGCCACGTGCATTCAAGACAAGGATCTAGATGACCGTCTCAGGCTGGGTTCCCTGGAAGCATAGCCTGAAACAGTGGGGCAGGCACCTGTGCTTTGTTGAAGGCGGACTCTGGGAGGGAGGAAGGGAGGGCAAAGGGAAGGGGCAGTGTGAGGCTGGTTCAGGAGCCTCTAGCCTTGACCGGAGCCACAGGCTGACTGCCCTGGTGGGTGCTGTCCAGCAGAACCTTCTGTGATGATGGTGAGTTCTGTATCTGTGCTGCCTTGCAACAGAACCACCAGCCACACGCGGCTGCCATGCACTTGAAATCGACTTGGTAGGGCTGAGAAACCGAAATACTAATTGATTTTATTTAAATTTAAATGCTCGCATGCAATGGGTAGGCACCATATTGGACACCGCCACTTGAGATCAGGTGTCAGTAAACTTCTTCAGCAGTTGGCCAGTAAGTGAGCACTCTAGGTTTTGTGGATGGCTTGTGCTGCCGTCACACAACTGTTCCTGCAGCTGGAAGCCAGCTAGAGGCAAGAGTAAAGGTGTGCGTGACTGTTCAGTGAGCACGGGGTGAGCAGGATGGGACCATGGCCATGAGCATGTTGTAGAGCGTCTTCCTCCATGCACACCCCGCGTGGGGCCGTCCTGCATAGTCCGTGTCAGTCTGCCGTCGGTGTGGATCCCCTGGGAGAAGGATGGTGCTTTCTGAGCAAAGCGGCCCCCATCAGCTGAGGGCATTTCCCAGGGCAGGTTAGCGGGTGTCCATGGGGTGTTACGTCCATTGTGCCATCATGGCCGTGGGGGATGGGTGGGGTCGCTAGGTAAAGAGACCCAGGAGCTGCACCAACAATTCTCGTGTGTTCACTGTGTGCCAGGCACAGTGTTAGGTGCTGCACATGGGTTCTGTTCATTGAGTTCGTAAAATAGTTTTATAGAGACAATAATTCAAGCATCCCCAGTGCTGTCCTATAAAATGGATTGGTTTTCATTGGCATGATTTTTTTGGGCTTAGATACCAGTTAGCCCCCAAATCTTTTCTCTCTCACACACACCTACAAACACATACACATTGAAAATACAGGTGTTTACATTATTTGGCATGATGTCACCAAGGGCCACCCATGTGCTTCTTCTGCCTGTTCCCTTTTTTCTGCTCTCAAATGACCCGAATTTCCTTTGTACTCACTGCCTTTACTTACATTGCCACTGCGAGGTATTTCTCGGCTCAGATGTCTTCTTTGGCAGAATGCATGTCTCTCCATGCCCTACTTTAGTTTCCCTCAGACACCAATGACCTGGGTACTGCTACTTGCCTTGGGAGGTGACCCCAGAGTGCATAGTGAAGAAATGGGAAGGAGACAGGGAAGGGAATAAAACAACGAGGGGTGTGTTATTGGGTGGGTTTCTGAGATGCCTCCAGGAACACCTTGCATAGGTATGATCTGGTGCGGAAGAAGGGCAGAGCCCAGAGGGAGGGACCTGACCAGGGACAATGTCTATTCTTTTCTGGGAATAAGGAGAGCAGTGCCTTGGGCCTGGAAGGACGTGCAGACTACTTCACACCTGCTCTGTTTAGATATCTCTCTCCAGAGACAAGTTGTAGGTCGTGCTCTGACACGTTTCGGGAAGATCCTCTTGTCTAAGTTTAGGGTCCACTTAGAAGGGGTGAGTATGGAGAGTGCAGGACCCAAGGAGAGACTGCCAGAAAGATCTGGAAGACAGAGCCCATGAAACCGGAGTGAAAACAGGGCTGCAAATATTTCTAACCTGCTCAGCCAGCTAAAAGCTTCTAGTAAGTTCCTGGAAATTTACTGAGAAATGGCGGGAGCACAAAGGCTGCTTTCCATGGGCCTCCTCAAGCACCTCACACACCCGGGATCTTAAGAGCACTGCACCGTGAAGAACACTCACTGCTCTCCACCGCTCTTCCCCTTAATCTTTGCGTCTTGTCTTGACGGAAGGCTTCCTTTGCTGAGCATCTTTCCTAATCCCAGAGTACCTCATCAAAGAATGAGAGGAGCCCCAGGCTCAAAGAGGAAGGCAGCCAGTCTGTGATTCACAGTCCGCGTCCCGGTCAGAGAAGGATGTCAAAAGAGGTACAGTGCCCAAGGGAAGAGGAGTTGCAGCTACTTCTGCAGAGCAGCTGGGCTTGAGGGCAGCCTGGCAGTGCACGCGAGGCAGTGGCAGCAGGAGGGCCAAGCGCTCTGATGCCAGGCTACCCAGATCTAAATATCAAATGCTACCATGTGCACTTGGGTAAGGCTTAAAGTTCTTTTGCCTTCTTTACATTTTACAGTGATGACAATAATAGCGTGATCCCTGGGGAGTTTGAAAGGAATAAATGAAACCACCCATTTACAGTGCTTGGCAAAGTACTTGTTCACTTATTGTTAACAGGGTGTGTGCAGGAAAACATTACCTTTGAGCTAGTCGTGCTGGTTGTCTTTGTTAGCTGTTGCCATAAAAATAGCTGCATAACAAAAACCATACAACCTTGGTCATGCACAGCGAATTTATTTTTGCCCCTGGGTCTGTAATTTATCTGGAACTTTCTACCAGCCTGAACTAACTCTGACTAAAGGGCATCTTCATCAGCTGGCAGGGCAGGGCAGGGCAGGGCAGTGGATGGATCAAGGGTGGTCTCAGCTGGGGCAACTCCACTTTGCTGCGCCTGCTCTGATGTCTAGAAGCTAGCGTGTGCTTGTTCCCATGGTGGGAGCAGGGCTTCAAGAGAAGAAGAACAAATGCTTTTTCAACCTACACGTGCATAATGCTTGAGGCTGCCCCATTGGCTAAGGCAGGACACCTGACTAGCATCCTGCATTGTGGGTGAGCATGGGAAGAGATGCAGTTACTGATTCAGTACCATGGACAGGGGATGTAGCCACAGGTGCTTGGTACCATTCTGATGTTTTTTTTCATAACCGTCCTAGGAAAGGACCATACTCACTTCAGTGGTCCTGCTCTCCCACCAACACCGTTTGTCTTGGGAATTATTAGTACTAAAGAGCATACTATTACCTACCACTTGCCAAGCCACACTGACAGATAAGGTATATGAAGTCCTAAACTTGTTTTGTTCATTGTCAGTATTTTGTATTAATTCAACAAGTGTTCACTATTATTTCGGTTGTTGCTGTCATGAGTATTACCTTTATCTCATTTCTGTGAAATCATGCAGAGTAAGAAGTTTTATCCCAGTTAAGCTGATAAAACAACTGAGACTCAGGGAGGTCAATAACTCCCCCAAGATCACACAGCTAATTAGGGTCAGTGCTTTTCCTGGAGGTTGATCTAACCTGGAAAATAGTCTGAAGTCATTTGTTTAGTATTATGTGAAAGAAAAAGCAGAGGTGGGTAGAAAGTTCTACTTGTGAACCAAACCTGAGGCCCTCAGCGCTGGCCTGCTGACCTGAACTCTGGTTTGCAGGGTCTCAGGTTGACATGGGTCCTCACCTGAGTGCGACTTCCATACACTCAGGTCACCTGACACTCTTGTCCTCAGGGTGAACCCCCGGGCAGGCTTAGACCTGGTTTGGAGCATACTGGTGGACAGACTGGTCTCGTGCTATTTGTGAATCCTTGTGTCTGCCAGGGAAGCTCCTCTGCTCAGCCCTTTCTACCCCCAGCAGCCTTGCGACAGATGTCTGGGTCCCCTCGAATAAGGGGGAGCCCGAGGTTCTGAGGAGTACCTATGAGAGCACATGGATAGTGAAGGTCGGACTAGAACTGGTTCCTGGGTCCTGGACTCTGAGGTGTAATGTCAACACCTGGTCTTCCCCGGGACTAGAAGTCCATCTGCCTCACCTCTCTATCCTTGGCCTTGGCTCTCCTACCAGTTCTGGTCTCTGGAGATGCTGGATGCACCTGCTTTGGTTTCTTCGCCAAGGATCATTAGTTGCGAATGGCTCATCAAGCAATTTGCGGTTCTCACTGCGGCCTGGAAGAAGTTCCTTCAGCCCCTGTCTGGCTCCCACTGAGGGAGAAGGATTTTCACATCGCTTGTGCTGGGACTTTGGCTTCTAGGAAAACTGATTCTTCTGGTGCAGCAGGCCCTCATAATGACTCTGCATTATTTCCAGGCAGGAGCTGGTGAGGAAGAAAGGGGGCAAGGGAGGGTGTGTGAAGCCACCTTCACATGATGCTCTCACAGACCTGTCATTCATCCAACTCGCCTGTATGCTCAGCTTGCACTTCTGCCTCTGCATCCGGGATCCCACACTGTTTTGAGTGTAGCTTCTCAGTTCTAATGGTATTATAGGAAGAAATCTCACACATTGCCTGCCTAGTGCAGGTTAGTACAGTCCTCTTGGAAGGAATGGGAAGTGTGTACCAATGGCCTTAAAAATGATTCATGCTCTTTAACCCAGTCATTTAATGCAGGAGAAATTATCATAAGGAATTCATCCAAAAGTGGAGAAAACTATATTCAGGGAAATGTATGGTAGCAAAAATTGGAAGCAATCTATATGCCCAACAGTATGATAATGATTTAGTAAATCATGGCTCATCTACTTAGTGGAATATTATGCAACCATTAAAATGGTAATTATAAATGCTATTGAGCACCACAGGGAATACTTACGTAGTGCTAAATAAACAAGCCAAGAGACACTATTGTGCATACATGATGATTAAAATCATGTAAAAATAAAAATATGTGTTTGTGTCTCCTAAATGCTGTGGCCCTCGTAACCGTCCACACTCCCAGTGGACGAGGGCAGCAGGCCAAATGAAGAACCACAATGTTGATTTAATTTTAAACATCTCTGACTAATTTTTCCCTTGCACGTTTCAAAACTCATTGAATAAAATTAAAGAAGTTTCTGTATTGGACGCCTCCCCCAGATCTCTACTATTCTAATGAGCAAAATGCTGCACACTGGTCATTGACTTAAGTAACGAAAGATCGGACATGCCCGTGGGATTCAGAACTTGTTGGCTTTGGAGAGAGCAGAAGCAGAACCAGGTTGCCAGGAGGTAAGGGATACAGTGTGTGGAGACAACTCTAATGCGAGACTTGACTGTAGAAGAGAAGTGTTGTATAGGTCCATCAATTATTAAAGTTTCTAGGTTTGGGGTTTTGTTTTTTTTTAGATTTTCTGATTATTTTGTAAAGCAGAAGAATTGGCATTTTGAACTGCAGATGAGCTGTGACCAGATTTGGAAGGAGGGTTAAATGCCTAGAAAGAAGAGGACGAGCTCACTGGACAGCACAAAGGCTCTGTGCGTTGCCTTTGACGGGACCTACAAGGTCATGCAGTCTCTTTTGTGTGATGTGAAATGTAGGGACTACAGCACAGGCACAAGGCCGCCAGGAAGGTGGGGAAGCTTGGAAAAGCTCAGAGGGCTGTGGCCTAAGTGAGGGCTCTCGGGAAAAGACATCGGGGCTCTCTTCGATGCAATTCTCCGTAGTTCGAGCAGGTGGACCTTCTCCTCTGTACCCTCTGCGAGAGGCAGTGCAATGCAGCGTCTTCATTAGTGCCGATGGCCAGGGGATACCCTTGGAGAGGATAAAGAGAGCCAGTGAAGGCAAGAACAGGGTTGCATGCAAAGTGGTCCTGGTGGCGATTTCAACTCCCTGCTTTATAGGAGGGAAACTGGAAGCTTTATAGGAGGGAATGAGGAAGCACATACCTCACCCGACCTGGTGACAGAAGGAAGCGAAGGCGCTCACTTACAGTTAAAACGTGTGGCCGCCAGTGCCCCTTATTCTGTTATTTCTGGGTTTGTATAAAAAAGTATGGACGGTTTCAGCAAGCTGGTATGGAACACATGCAAAAACAGTTATGTTGTGACTGAAACTGGTTCTTTGCAGAAGGGTCAAATGCGAATTTGGGGTATTTTTCTGAAACGATTCAAACTTAAAGGTCAACTTGTCCTCCCGCTGGAGACGTTAGCAGCTAAAAGAAACAATTGGGAAGGTGATTTAACATGTTCATGTTTATGAACAATAGATGAAAAATCTCTCTGAAACCTTATAATTAAGGTGCTTTGGCAATCTTTGTTATAATAATTTTTTTTCCTGGCCTTTCTTTAAGTTTGTGGTATTTAAACCAGCTCTGCCATTTTAATTCTCTATTTGTGGGGGTTTTTATACATCTTTTTGGTATCTGAGAAAACACTTTCTAAGCAGAGTAGAGAACTTAAATTCAACCTACATATTATTATTTTTTTACATAAAACCAATGTAACTATAATGTAAGTAAAAACGCTCTAACAGAAAATAACCCTGTCTAACCACCAGTAGTGAGATCATTTTGCTGGTGCTTTCTCCCCATTCTGTCACTTGCAGCCTTGCGTCTGTGTTTTATTCACTTGTGCTTATGCCTGGGCTCGTACCGTTCCATATCCTGCCTTTAAAACAGTCAGTCAGTTGTAAGTGAGAGGATGATGTACTGGTTTACAAAACGGCAAGAAATTCCCTTGTGGAGTCAGCTTTAGGGTTGAGCCATGTGGGTGTGGGCCATATGAACCACCCCCCCAGCCCAGGGACAGGTCAGTCTCCCCACACACCTGCGGAGCAGGAGGAACTGCGGTCGTCACGCGGCACAGACATGCGTCCTCCGTGTGCACGTCTGAGGCTTGGACAGCCCACAGGGAGATGCCCGAGCAGCAGTTGCACGAACTCTCCCAGTTAACCCCAGTTTACTCCACTGACAATTCTCGTTTTCTCTCCTTTAATTGACAACCAGCTCATCTGATGACAGGTCCACGGCTTGGCTGTCAGAGTGAGTCCTGGAATGCGTTTCTCCCTGGGTAGGATCAGCGGGCCGTTGGTAAACAGCCCCTCTGACAGCAGATCTGATCTGTGGAGTTTGCCAAGTGTTTTGGTGTCAGTGTTTCTGCCACGAATGATGTCAAGCTATTTCGGCGCAAAGCCCATGGACGTGGAGTTCGTTCACAATTGTGAATGAGCACAATCCAACCTTCCGCCTGGCAGCTCTCCTCTGATGCACACTCGTGCACTAGATAGATTTGTAGATTGCTTATAGATTGTTTTAATGGACCCAGTTTTGGTTTTAAGCTTATCCATGTATACCACTGGGTTTGTCAGCTTGGTGACTGCCGTAGTTGCAGTTGCTCTTTCTTCACTTAATTTATTCAATCGGTCATTCATCCTTCCATAATAAATAGGTATTGAATGTCACTGAGGATCAGGTACTTTCCTGGGCACAGGAAGAGGGCAGTGAGCCAAATATGTCCAAGTTCATGGGAGGACACAGACTATTAGAAAGTAAATGCTATGTTTTCAGGTGAAAGTGACGTGAAAATATTAGGTTGGGGAAGGGGATCGAACGTGATAAAACGGAAACTGTAAGGGATCAATTTTATTTTATTTTTTTTAAAAGATTTATTTATTTACGCACACAAGCACTGGGGTACAGGCCAGAGGTGTGGGGGGGGTGAGAGGATTCACCACAGAGAGCGGGGAGCAGAACAGGCAGATCAACGGAAGTACACT
>JAGFMF010011769.1:4329061-4353692 GCA_019455555.1 Galemys pyrenaicus
CAGCGGGCACAGCAGGAGAGGTCTGCCGCGCCATGTGGGTCCCCTCCCTGGCCGGCAGCAGGGATCGAACTTGTGCTACAGTGGCTGCGGTTTGCTTCACAGTGCGTTGCTTAACCCACTGCGCCACCAGGGAGGCCCAGGGATCAATTTTAAATAGGATGGTTATGCAAAGTCTCTGAATAGAAAATTGAGTGAAATGAGGTAATTATTTGAGGATTTGTGGAGCGAACATTCTGGGTGAAGAGAACAGCAACTCCCAATGATGTCAGGTGGAGACACATTTGGTGTAGTTAAGAAAAAGCAGTAGGACAAGAGCATGGAGTCAAGCTTGCAAGAAGGAGGGTGGCCAGAAAAGTAGCCTGCTCCCACATCACATCGAGCCTTCAAGGCCAGCGTTAAGAGTGTGGACTTTAAGCCCAGGCTTAAAGTGGCTTCTGCATAGAGCCTCTAGACCAGGGGTTTCCAGAGTGTCGACCTTGAGCAATAGCATCAAATATCCTGGAAACTTCTTGGCTCCCACTGTACACCTACTGAATCAGAAACTGTGGCAGTGGAAACAGCACCTCCGCTTTAAGGAATCCTTCAGGTGATGCTAACTGCTGTAGAATTTTGAGATCTGCACTCGAAAGCAGAGTTCTCACTCGTTTTATCCCTCCCAAGTCAGGGACACCATCTTCCTTGCAGGTCTCAGCATCACTTTTCAGCCTGCAAGCGAGTATCTCCAGACTCCTGAAAGATTATGGGAGAGTCCCCAGACAGGTGCTTTCACAGGCTATAAGTAAGGTTTGCATGTGCTGGGAAGGGAGCTGGAACTCACACCTCTTACCACGTCATTGTTAATCTTCCTTTTAGACGCCTACCTGTGCAGTAGTGGTTGCCTTGCTCTCTTCTCCCTCAAACAGTTTAATCAAGTATACCCCCATGTTGGTAATTTTTTCTGTAAGATGATTCTCTCCATCTGTTTGCAGTGTAGCAGAAAGAACAGTTTGTGACACAGCATAAAGGTTATATAATTTATCTGCAACTGGCGTGAATTGTTCCATGATATTAAATCTAAATCATATTAATTATGGCTCAGTTCCTACCCATCTAAGACTATTGTCCTCCCTTGAAATTATAGAAGAGTGCCAGGCTAGGCAGCCTCCTTGCAGCCACAAAGAACCGAGGACCTATGGGATTTCTTGATTGCGTGTGTTAAGAGTAGCCAAGTATGGGGTTCATGTCACCCAGTAATATACCAGTCATTGCTTATCTCTATTCATCTCACAAGTACCAATTTTTTAGTGACGTATTAACTCTAGGACTTTCTTTAAAAGCCAGAGGAAGAATTAGCAGTTAACAATTACTTTTTTATATGTTATGTGTAACTACGTAGTATGTAAATCCTTCAGAATCCACCCATTCTTGGTAATGAGTTCAAGCTAACAAGTCACGTTTTGTTCAGCAAGGGTTTTGAACCCCATTTGGATCTTGTTCTGGAGCTGAGTCTGGAATTCAGTATCCATTGTCTGCAAGTTGTCTTAGTCGAAATGAAAGGAAAAAAAACAAACCCAAAACCCCAAGATTTCCAGATAGTTACTAATTTGATGTGTAATTCCAGAATCCTGGCATCTCAACAAAAATTATTACTGTGATATTTGTTTGAATATAATCATCCAAGCACATTTCTAAACATATCTGTTATTCTTATTACAAACAATTCTAGCAACGAAAATAACAAATTTTCAAGTATTGTAAGTTTGCATAATTGCACATTGGAGAAAAATATAGATATCAAAACCTCTTAAATGTTAAGATGCAGTACATTGTTGCTTATTATATTTTTCAATTTCTTGTTCATGAATTTCAGCTTAAAATATATCCATTTTTCATAATTTTGTCCCTCTGTTCATAGATTTGAGGAATAAAATCAACCATGACATAGAATTTGAAGTATTTTTTGATATTGAAATTCTCTGTGCTATAAAGTGGCTTTTTCAATTTTATTTACATAGTTATTATCTCTCATCTGGGGATGCTTGCGTATATCTGTTATCAGCATACGTCCAAGCGTACCTTTCCAAAGCTTATTATCTCCCAGTAGTTTGTACTCAGGGTTCTTCTTGCTCTGTAATGGTTCCTTGGGTGAGAGCTTCATCACCCCTTCGTGACTAAGTCAAAGAAACCCCACAGACAAGCAATATCAATTCCAGGGTATACACCCCATGTCAGCAGCACCTGACTCACTCATCACGTGTCGGTGGTGCTGAGCTTAGCTCGTATTTGTTCCCAGAGTCCTGTGGTCGTTGGTATCACCCAAGCGCAGCCTTCTGGTGCCACCACCTATATCGCATCACGGGACCCTTGTGAATTCCCTGACCTCCCTCTTCTGGCCTGCCTGACACGTTTTCCTATTCTTTTCTCCATCTACACACATTTACATAAAGTTTTGTGAGTAAACAAGGGAGGCTTTCAAATTAAAGTTCACTGAATGAATTAAAATTTGAAAACAAAGGGTGTTTTTGAAAGTGTCTTTACAGTCTTAATTTTTTTCATTAGATTTAATTGTATTTGATCAAGCAGCAGTGGCGGTGGGAATGGTGGGAATTAGTGAATCGTCACTATGATGACCTGCAGCTCATTCAGCTGCTCGATGGGGGTGTCAGGTCTGCCTAACTGCAACTCTTCCTCCAACGTGGGAGGCTGCTGTGCGGCTCTTCTCCCTCTCCCGGCCCCAGTCACTGATGGCGTGCTCTTTCCTATTGTCGCTCTAACGCTGTCACCAACTTAGTGGCTTAAGACAACACACGTTCACTGTCTTACAGCTGCAAATTGCTAACCCTCTGATGTTCTAGATGTCTCAAGTCTGACATGAATTTCACTGGGCTAAAGTCAAGGTGTTCACCTGACTGTGTCCATTTTGAAGCTCTAGGGGAGAATCCATTTCTTTGTTTTTTCCGGTTCCTAGAAGCTGCCAGCATTCCTTTCCTCAAGACCCCTGTTCTGTCTTCAAAGCCGGCAGTGTAGTATCTCCCAATCTCTATGGGACAATCTCCATCATCTAGCAGATAATCCAGGATGATCTCTCCATTTCAAGATCTTTGTCACATCGGCAAAATCCTTTTTGCCTAGTGAGTGAACAGATACTGGGGATTAGTACATTTTGGGGAGGGGTGCCTGCAGCTGGGATGCTTCTGAGCTGTGGGACCAATGCCAAGAATATCTTTTTTCAACTTGTGCAGGTCGTCAGCATTGGCTGTTTGGAATCACGCCTGGTTCCCTGTGTTCTTTGGATCCTCGGTCTATTGCTAGCAAGTTTTTCATCCCTGCTCCTAGCACTTCTTTATGCAAAAGACAGCTTTGCACTCAGAGTACCAAGTTTACCATTCTAGAGTCCCAGAAAAACCAAACTCTGTAAGGACGGTAGGAGCACCTAGACTGTGGCCCTCACACCAGGCAACACCTGAAAACTTTAATGTAAGCAGTTGTTTGGGCATCAGAATAGCAAAGCTGTTTGAAACTGGATCCCATTGTGTAGGAATTTCCATTTTCATTCAGCCGTGTCTTTCTCCTGTTTTCCTCTGGTTTATAAGGTGTTCAGTAGCATTTACCTACTTCAGTGTGCACAAGATACTTTGTAATATCTCTCCTTAGTATGTCATAATTGCTTTGACTTCTCTTCTGCCTAGCGCACCATAAATGCAGTCAACTGATCCATGCATTCTTTGACAACTATAGTTCCCTTTGCTTTATTTAGAAACAAATGTAATTACTTAAACTGGAGAAGACAGAACTACTTTTGCAACAAAGTCAAAACATCAACACTCATCTCTATAACTATTTCACTAGGAGAAAAAAGTCCTCACTGGCTTTTCTCACTAATGAAGAGAGTCTTTGACAACAGTTGACTACTTACTAAGTAATAAATGCCAATTCTGCTCTTAGGATCATAAACCTACGCTGGCCCAGCTCACCCTAGGTTTCCAGGAATCATGCAGGCAAAACTCAAATACTTCTGATGTCTGGCATTTCTTTGAAGAGACAACCTTTTGAGGCAAGGGGATGTGAGTTTGGAACTTTTTGCTACCTTCTCACCAAGTGTTATTGGACAAAATCAGGGGGTGACAAACTTTTTTCTGTAAAGATCAGATAAGTATTTTAGATACTGAAAACCACATGTTCTTTGTTTTAACTGCTGCATCAGCAAGGTAAGTACACAAATGGTCACAGTTATTTTCCAGTAAGGTTTTATTTACAAAATTAGGTTGCCTTGGTCCATGAACCTTATTTTACTAACTTGGGCAAAGTACTTCTATAAACTTTGAGGATGTTAATGATGAATATTATTAACAGCTGACTTTCATGATACTGTTATAATTTAATGAGATAATATATACCATGGGTTTAGAACAGTATCTGGTACAAAGCAAGTGGTCAGTATACTTTTTGATAAATGAATCTGTGGTTAATGGATGGATGAATAGATGAGGGATGGATGGAAGGATGCATAGATGGGTAAATACATGGATGAAAGGGTGGATGAGTGGATGTGAATGAATGGATAAATGAATGGATGGATAAATGACTGATTGTATGGGAAAGATGGAGAGATGGAGAAAGATGTAAAGAAGAAAGAGAAGATTGAATATATCATTCAACATATTGAATGATAAATTGCCACTTTCCATGAGAAAGTTGTGTAGGGACAATGGAAGTTATTGAACAGGCAAGTCGTGTCTTGTTCACACGGAACAAAGTGCCGGTATTAGAAAACTAAGCTTCAGAGGCTGTGCCAACACAATAAAAAGTATCTAGTTCATCCTTTTCCTACTGTCATCTCCCTAGTCCACCCAGGAACTGTTCTCTGTGAGAATCAGTCATCCAACCTTCATTCATTCAGCTCTCTCATAATTTCCCTCAGTGAGCCCAGGGAGAGGATTAAAATTCTAGATGTGGAGGTTCTGCTTCCAGGGTTGCCTTCGACCTGGCCCCATTGCTCCCCCATGTGCCTCTCCTCTCCACGCTGTGTGTCTTGCTGAAGCCCAGGTGGTTTGAGAGCTATGCTGGCTCCTGATTCTTCGGACTTTTAGCTCTCTTTCTGCAAATGACTGACCTGTTTTCTCAGTGGTCCCCTCAGGCAGTCCAGATGAGTAGGAATTTGCTCCTATAGTACACACTGTCCAGGAAAAGACAGAGCTTTGCAACGTTTGCACACATGACATGTCGTCCACTTGCTGTTATGGTCGCTCTTGAAAACAAGCAGAGGGTGCAGCCTGGAACTCCTGGTTATCCATTTTCGTCTCTGAAACAGGCTATCCGGTTTGCAAGTAACATGTTAGTGAACTTTAAAAATAAATAGACAGAAGGCGATCGCCACAGCGCTAAAAATTAGGCTTGAAAACTGGGGCTTCCTTCCAACAATCACAGATGAAATTACTTTGTGGAAGCCTGAGCAGATTCGGACCCAAGTATAGATATGAGACCCTTTGCCTTACCTTACTGTCTAGTTCCAATTAAGAAATGTGCTTTATGCAAATGTGAAAACTGAGCGTCTCTGCTTTTTATGATAAGCATATGATTTCACCCTATGAAAGTGGGTCCTGAGCTTCATGCAAGTTTGGGCATATACAAATAAAACTATATTAAAAATTTGGGGCTTATTCTTCATGTAGCATCTCATAGATGTGCCAGGCCACGCAGGGATTTGGTTCAAGCAGTTTGCTCATCATTCAGATGGAAAAAAAACAAAACAAAACGATACAGAGGTTGGTGCAAGTTTAAAGGTAGAGCAGAGGCTCTTCATACACACATGAGGTAGAGAGAATGACTTGGAAAGGGAGGCTGTCTTCTTTCAATGCTGTGAATACAGAGACCACATAACCCAGAATTTTTAAGACAGCTTCAACTTTCCATAATGTCTGCCTTAAACTAGATAATCCCTCAGATATATAACAGTCGTTTAATTTTTAGGCCATTGTGGGTTTTTCAATTTTTTAGGGGGAGGTGGTTAGAAAATATGGTCACTGGAAACATGAAGCCCCAGTGGTTACATTCATGGCCCTGGTCGGAAAGTGCTTTGCACCAAGAGAACTGAAATGGCATTTCCACTAAATAGAAATTTTGAGCAAGATCAGAGTGGGCTAAGCAGCAAATATTTAGCATAAATCCACACCCTTTGGTAGATGATCATTCTTCTCGGGAGCTTTAGAGATGATGAGTCCTGATGCAGCTCCTTCTGAGCTGTCCTTTCTCTCTCCTACACTGTGCAGGTGTGGCCTGAGCCATTCCAGACTGAGCCATCCACATGGGTTTGGGGACTTCTTTGTGTTCTAGGCACAGCTACAGCCACCTGGGAGGCTGGGGGTGAAGAGAGACTGGGAGGGCAGAAGAAAGGGAAGAGAGATTGAAGACAGTCCCCATCCCAGATGGGAAGACAGGATGCCATACTCGTACTACTAGGTTGAACTTCAGAGCAGAATGATATATTTATGGAACAATCCAGCATTTTCAAGTGCAGGGAAATGTGCTGGCTGCTGCGCACGTTTCATTTTATATTCACCTTCTTGTCCATTCCTTATTCTCTCTCTCTGGCACGTGACAAGAATGTGCCTCATATGAATTAAGGTTCTTCTCCAAGACCACAGAGCTAGGAGGAATTAAGCTAGACTCAGAGTAAGGACTTCGAGCTCCAGAAACCAGCTCACTCCCCTTTACGGGCCTTGCATTTTGTGGTCCCAGCTGAAACCATTGTGTTCATCCTTCTACTTTGCTTGGAAAGAAAGATGCTTAGCACTGCTTGTTAAAGAGAGTCCTTCAAAGCCTCTGTCTCCTTTTCACTTTGGCTGCCAGGAAGCTTCAAGTGACCGTGCTGCGCGTGGAGTGCCTGATGGCCATGCCTGGACGTCACAGCCGTTCTCCAGCCAGGCCTGACGCTTGGCCCTTTCCGACAAGCTGCCTTTGTCACAGGTTGTCTCAACTTCTTTGTGGACTTGGTGGGAATAAATGAGTCAGAGTCTGTCTGGGCACCGAGGGCATCACGAGTGTGTCACTAGCCATTATCAGTGACTGCTTTGCAGCTTCTCCCACATTTCCCTCCATACTCATCTGAGTTTCTAAATATCCGTAGCCTTTCACCTTTGTCTGCATCTCCAGAACTCTCAGCACTGCATGAGTTGGGGTGATGATTCTTAGCCCCCATTCTCATTTCAGTTCGAGCCATTGTGAACAGTTTGTGCTTTTCACACAGTTTTCTCAAAGTGCTAATTGGTCTTAAACTTTTACCAGACATGGCTTTCAAAATCATTAGGGTTTTTTTTTTTTTCCTAATAGTTTGAGCACCTCGATGAATGCGCTGGGTTGCTTGCAATATTAATTACTTATGCTGTTCTAACCTTATGTTCCTGATAAAGGAGTTCTTGCTGTTTAAAGCTCTAGGATGAATAATGTCTGAGTGTTTCTATTGTCCTCTTAAAATGGAGATTACTATATGTTGAATCACAACAGAACTACTTTTTTATAGGCTGTGAATAGCATAAAGGCCCATCACGTTATTGCAGGCAGTGCCAAGAGAGTGGATAATGGTGGGCCAATTATTATAAATAATGCCTTGTTTTCTTTTGGCCCCTGTGCACACTTCACAGAGCAGGATTCTCTTAAAGGTGGTGATTCTATTAAAGGAGACAGTGCCCAGATTATATAAAGGACCAGCAGCCAGCGCAGTGCCTGGCACAAGCCATGGCTTCCCGCTATGGCTGCTCCTGCTCCAAGTCAGCAGGGGGCAGTATTGCTTTGCATGCACCTTCATTCTTCCTGCGCAGTGCAGGGGCTGCCCGCCACCATTGTGTCTCGCGCGGGTCTTCTCACAGGGCTGGGCCAAGCCCAGCAGGGGCTTTGCAGAGCTCTGGAGATGGGTCCAGACAGGTGAGCAGAGTGGTGCTTGGTGAGCCTAGTGATGGCAGAATGACAAGAAGAAAACAGAAAGAACATTCTAGCAGAGCTAGCCGGGGCTAAGGCTGATCTGAGTTGGGGTGGGACATGAGTCTTGCGCTCAGAGTCGGGAAAATCAGGGTCCTGCTTGGGTGGGGGGGGCATGGAGCTGGCTAAGATGAGTTTCTGGAAGGAGCATGTGGATGAGGAACACGTGCAGATGTTCTGCTAACTCCAAGGCCGGAGCGGAGGGAAGGGCTGTTTCTAGGCCTACTGGGCTTTCCTGGCAGAGGCACCACATTCTCGCACCATCTCCTCCCAATCCACAGGGTTTAGCCTGGAGAGCGTTTAGCCACAGAAGGACCCAGTGTCCTTGCAGGTGCAGGGAGGGTGACGGGCACGTGCCCTGCTCGGCTGCACATTGATGGGACCGCACAAGCACTTTAGGGGTCCGTGGCAGGAGGAGCCCCAGTATACAGGTGACGGCAGGAATCAGATGGGCCCAGTAGAGGCTAAGTGGAGGTAACTTCATTTTATGCATTTGATCAATATGCCTGTGGGGTTGGGGGGGAGGGTTTGTGCAGTAAGCTGAACACACTAGAGAGGTAAGAGATTTTGCTTTTTATGGTGGGAAAGACTTGAGCATGTTTAGATGCGGATGGGAAGAAGCCAGTGGAGAGTGGGAGGTGCAGTTGGTTTAGGGAGGTGTCCTTGTTGCTTGGGAACAAGGAATCCAGAGCCCAGGGGGAAACTGGCCTGAACTTCATGTCAGGGCAGAAGGAGGAAAGAAGGGATTCATGTGACATGGCGGTTAGAACATTCCTCTGAGGTGGCCTCTCCTTCTGTGAAGCAGGAAGTAAGACCATGCCCTAAAACTGGGGGAGGGCAAAGGAAGGGTCAGGAGCATAGTGAAAGTTTAGAAAAAGCAACACTGGACCCCATGACTCAGTCTGCTGGTCCTGGGCCTTCCTGGAGCAGAGCTTAGCAGCTTAGTTTGGGGGTGGTTGGTTGAGTTCATACAAGTTGCTGTGGGTTTAACTGCAGCCCTCCGAATTCACACGCTGAAGCCCTAACTCCCAGAATCTCAGAATGTAACTTGATCTCGAAGCGGAGGCCTAAGGCAGTGCTGAAGAGGAGGACCGAAGAGCGTTCATCCAGTTATGACCAGTGCCTTACAAGAGCGGGCACAGTCCCGTGCACGCGGAGGATGCCCTGTGAAGAGGCAGCGGAACTGGGGCGATGCTTTCCTCAGCCCAGCAATGCCAGAGATTGCCAGCAACCCACCGGAAGCCACGGGAGAATCATGGAACAGACGCCCTCTGAGCCTGCAGGGCCAACTCGCTCTTCAGACACACTGAACTTGGAGTTTTGGACCTTCTCGCTGCCCTGACAAACCGATGCACGGTGCGGGGTGTGGGGAGGGAGGGCTTATGTCTTTATTTTTTTTCCCTTTCAAGTGCCTGTGAGGTCTGAAGGCAAAGGGTTTGAGAGCATTTTCTGTAAGTATTATTAAAGCGATAGCTCCTGGAACCCAAGGCGGGAAGGGGGAAGATGAAACAGGAGAGGACAGAACAAGGAAATAGGAAAGAACAGGGATTTGGCGCCAGAATGGTTCTTTCAGCTCCTACAGTGGTAATTGTGAGCTGCTGTTAGGAACTCAGTTTCTTGGAAAATCTCAACCCTGTTCGGAATTTTCCTGCCGAGGTTTGGCTTCACCTCCAGGTTTGGCTGCGGTGGTCCCTGGTCCACTTGTAGGCAAGAGAACAGCAACTTCGGTCACAGCCAAGGTATTTGCAAATAATGGTTTCCTGTTAGCTGGGGCTTCATTTACATATGCTAACTAGCGACCCACTGTGTTCTAGGGGGAGGTGCCTGTTATCTGAGGCTTCCTAGGGCTGTGTGGCCAGTGTGGGTTTAATGGGCTATTTGCCCAGTGATTCAGCATTTTCTAGGTTCCTGCTCTCAGCCCGCTCATTAGCTTCGAGAGATAGCTTTTTAATGGTATGAAATAAGGGGAAAGTGGGCTGAGGTTTCAGAAATGACTGTGATTAAAATCGTATGGACGGCTGCTGTGCGGGGTGGTGTCACCCAGTGTGAATGAAGAAGCACTCCTGTCAGGGAGCCACTGGGCTGCGAATTCTGTTTACTGTACCGCTGGCCACTTTTTGCCGAGTTTCAAGTTTTCAGAAGACCGCGTGCTACAGGCTGCGTCGGGCAAAATCAACTTCAAAAGACAGTCTTATTTCTGAAAGATAACTTTAATCGGCAAAATTGGGGAAATTATGGGAAAATCAATATCTTTGTAAAAAGCAGATACTCTCTTGAGTTTGAACACTTAGGGTGTCTAGCCAGCTGGTGCTCGAATCCCCTGTCTGCGTCGACATGCATACATTTACTAAATTGAAACCAGGCTGCAATAGTCTGGAGACTTCTTCAGTTAACATTGTATCCTGACCATATTCCCACCCCCTGGGAACATCATTTCTGGGACTCACTGTGCTCTATTATCATAATTTATTTAACTAATCCCTAAACTTTGGAAATTTAGAGCAGATCTAGACTTGTGCTAGGATGGGTGATTCAACGTGGATTTTTCAATGTGTATGTATTTTTTAAGCTGAGGTGTCTAAAATGTGCATTAGACTCTGCCAAGAGGCAGCCAGGGGGACTGAGGCTTGAATTTACCTGTGTCTCCTGGAGCTCCGCGCGGGCCGTTTGTTGGGACAGGACACAGCCAGGGGAGGGCCTGACGGCAGCAGGAAGGCTGCTGGGCGATGACCACCCCGAAAGAGGGTTTAAGCGCAACGTGTGATTATGTGTAACAAAGCGGGGGCCTCAGGAGCTGCCTCCCCTTCTCGCTAATGAGTTGAGACCGTGACTCACAGGAGAAGCGAGGTGTTTGTGTTTTGGGGGGGGGTTGCTTTTTTCCTTTCCTCCTGTCCTCTCGGATTCCTAAGGATGGAAAATTCATAAACTGTTCTCAGTGACAGTTGTGCAAAATGAAAAGCTCTGTGAATGTGTGGAGAATAGATTATCCTGACTGCCGTTAAGCGTTTGACAAATTGGGAGTTTTGTCATACATCAGAGAACAATGGAGGGAGAATAAGGAACGATGGGCATCATATAAATACCACGCACCTGCTGGCTCCCCGGGCATCATTTATCTTCCTGCGAAGTGGGGAGGGGGTGGGCGGCGGCTGCCAGCCAGGGGCCCCTGGTGACGCCGTGGGGTGCATCCTGCCACGCAGGCTATGTACGTTAGGAAGTGCTAGGCCTCTGGGGTCATGTTCGTCGTGATTTCTTGAACTAAAGACTCCCCGTGAGTCCGTCCCTGCAGCCACCCGTGGTCTGGCCAGAGTCTCATGTGCTCCAGGTAGGAGGCCAAGTGGCTAAGGTTCCAGCAGCGCAGGGGAGCTGGATCTGGAAATTCACCATCACCGGGCGAGCCGAGGACGTGCAGGGAAAGGCAGGGAGGCTCGCCCACCCAGAAGCCACCGGGGCACCAGCTCATCCTCGGCAGAAGGAGCGAGTAGCCACAGGCAGGTAGCTATTCTGGGGCTCAGGGTGGGAGGGACGGGAGATTAAATGTCCTGTCGCTTCTGTTCCTGAATGACTGTCTAGCGAAGACATTTGGAGCACAAAGAGAAAAGGCAGAGCTGGCCTGGAGGAGGCAGAACTGGCCCGGGAGGGTCAGCGGGGCTCAGGGCGGGGCGAGAGCCTCGGGCGGGCGGACTTGCAGATTGTCACCTGCCTTCACTCGCCCTGGCAGGAGTGGGACTTGGCCTTGTGGAACCCAGCTGGGGCTCTCTCCTCGGTTGCGCCTGCTCTTGTAGTGCACTGTGAGGGTTCCACGCGATGGCAAAAGCGAGCCCTGGAACACCCACCGGGTTGTCAGCGATCAAAGAGACAGATGACAGCAAGCGTTGGCGAGAAGTGGGGAAGCTGGAACCTCTGTACATTGCCAGTATGGCTTTACAGCAGTGCGGCCACTCTGGAGAGCGACTTGGTTATTACTCAAAAAGTGAATGTAGGGCCTCCCTGGTGGCGCAGTGGGTTGAGCACCACGCTGTGAAGCATCCGCTGCACAGCAGCATTCAAGTTCGATCCCCAGCCAGGGAGGGACCCGCATGGCGCAGCAGACCTCTCCTGCTCCCCTCAGCCGTGTATTTCAGTAGATCTGCCTGTTCTGCTCCCCACTCTGTCTCTGGTGGATCCTCTCACCCCCACACCTCTGGCCTGTGCCCCAGTGCTTGTGTGCATAAATAAACAAAATTTAAAAAAAAAATAGAATTATCTGGGCCTCCCTGGTGGCGCAATGGGTTAAGCAATGCACTATGAAGCAAACCAGAGCCACTGTAGCACGAGTTAGGTCCCTGCTGGCCAGGGAGGGGACCCACAGGGCGCAGCAGACCTCTCCTGCCTCACCCGCTGCTCCCCTCAGCAGTGTGTTTCAGTGGATCTGCCTGCTCTGCTCCCTGCTCTGTCTCTGGTGAATCCTCTCACCCCCCCCACCCCTGCGCCTCTGGCCTATACCCCAGCTCTTGTGTGCAAAAATAAATACATCTTTTAAAAAAAAGTAAATGTAGAGTTACCATATGACCCGCAATTATTCATTTGTCTACGCCCTACAGAAAGAAAATCAACAGTCACCAAAAAACTTAAACCTGAATGTTCGTGCCAGTGCCACTCACCATACCCTAAAGCAAGGCTGCCCACACGCGTGTCCGCTGATGAGGAAGTGGAGTGTGCTGTTCTGTAGGCTGGCTGTTATTTGGCAAAAAAAGGAGGGGAGAATGAAATGCTATCACATGCCACAGTGGGGAAGACCTTAAATACGTCATGCTAAGTAAAGAGAATGCGCCCCAAAGACTCTATGGGAGCCCACTGATGTGAAGTGTCTAGAATGGTTGCCTCGGTCTGGGGGGCTGAGGGGACCTGGGGGAGGTAATTGCTGTGGGTATGGAGGTTCTTATTGGAAATCCTCCAGAACTGATTGTGATAATTGCATAACTCTGAATATACTAATATTTACTGAACTGTACACTTGAAATGTACAATTTTAATGGGTGAACTATATGATGTTAATTATATCTCAATAAGTGTTAGTCACCCTCTCCCCAACCCAAAAAAATAAAAAGAGGGAAAGTGCCTGCCCCCCAACAGCTAATTTATCTCAATAACCTTAAGTCCTTTCCCTTCTCACAGATTAGTTTGGAAAAGACCAGCAGCCCCTCCATTCACTTAAGTTCCAGCCTTTCGTATTATTTCATATTTCAGTCTTTATTATTTTTTCCCATTTCATTATAGTCAGTATTTATTTTTTAGTTATATTTATTTGTTTTTTTCTTGCCATGTTGGCTTTCCTTTCTAGGCGTAGTGCCCTTAGAATTCCCACCCCAGTTCCCGGCTCACCTCTGTCACCCCAGCCCCTTGTGCTCTGCCCGTCCGGGCCTTGCTGCAGGCGTTAAGGTGTCTTCTTTGCAGAGACGCTGAGCCTCCGTCTGAGTCAAAAGCGCGGCCCAGAGCCACCCCTTCTGTGAGCCCTGTGTTCTGGGAGCCCTCAAATCCCAGTTCTGTCCCCTGGGCTCCTTCCGCGCCCCCGAGCACACCTTACTTATCTCACGTCTGGCTGGAGAAGCCATTGGGAAAAGCTGTTGTTCTGGAGAAGGGACGTCCTCCCCTGTCTAGCCTGGGTCTTCCTGCTGCCAGGGAAGTCAGCTTCCCACAGCCTGTCTGCTGAGTCTTCGGCGCTGGAGTCAAACGGAGTGCGTGCCTCCTTAGGGGGCTCTGGGGCCACTGCTCATTGTCACGTGTCCCTGGGACCTGCGTGTGGATGGGAACTTTGTATTTAAAAATGTGCACACGCACGGCTGCACACGCACTCTGCTCTGAACCTGTTTATCCAATTGGCCAGCGCAGACCCATCCTGGGGGGCGGGCCGACCCTCTCACCTTTGCTACCAGCCCACAGCTCCCCTTCTGTAACGTCCTGGCCACTACTTTGTCTCCCCTGGAAGGTGGGAGAATGGAAGGTTCTGCTTTGAGGAGTTCCCCTGCTTGGAAGATGGCTCCTTATCAGGGTAGAAGCTGGTGGCTCCACCTCCTTCTCCTTGCACTCAGCAGTCCTGGAGCAGAATCAGCAGGACTCGGAGCTGGTCGTCTCCTTTCCTAATAACCTCTGCATTGCTTAGCTACCCAGTGTGCCCTTCGGCATATGAGCTCTCCTGGTCTGGGTTTCCTCAGTGATAAAACGAAAGCATGGACCTAGTTTCTTCAAGGATCCTGCATTTTTGGAGAGTCCCTTTTGCTTGTACCCCAAAGGCATAAAAATGGCGTCATGCAGAGTCCTGGAATGCTTTGAGTGCGATCCCCTGCCTCTGTGGGGATCGGGAGCAGGCGTCCGAGCCCACACAGCTCACACCCAAGCCTAATCTTTACCAAACACAGACAGCTTTGCCTACGGGGGTGTGAGAGCGTGACCCCGAATTCCTTGGCACTCCTTCCACTGAGAACTAGAGTCGCCAGCCTCTCCCCTGGACAGACCTGAGACTGCTCCTGCCCCATGAGAAAAGTAGGGCTGACTTCTGAGGGGGTCTCTTAGGCCACTTGTCCCTTCTAGAGACTCAGAAGCTGCTGTCTCTGCAGGGAGAAACCCAGATCCCATGGCAAGCCCAGCCATTTATGTGGGAAGTCTCGCTGGCAATGCATTCCTCCGGTCCCACCTCCACGAAGCCCCCTGGCCAGTCCAGGCTTCCAGGTTGATGCCCCCACACTGAAGAGCAGAGTGGGCCCTCTGTTAGATGCTCCCCAGGTTCCTGAGGCGCGGGGTCGGTGCTGCTGGCTCCGTAGCATCCCATTTGTGGTTTTGTGCCAGCGTGGTTCGGCGCGTTTGCCATTGTTATGGGCTGGATGGTTGGGTCTCCCAAAGCGTGTTTGCTGAGGGCCCAACCCCCTGGTGCGATGATGGGTGAAGATGGGTAGTTGTAGATGAGGTTATGAGGGACCGCCCCCCGGGGGGAGTCACTGCTCTGAAAAAATAGGGAGAGACTGCCGAGCTCCAGGATGCTCTCTCAGGCTCTCATCTCTCTCAGTATCTTCCTCTCGCCCCCTCACACTCATTATGGGAAAGGCTGTGTGGACACGCATGAGAAGGCAGCCGTCGCCGAGCCCAGGAGGTCCCCAACACCCTCACCCGGCCGGCACCTGACCTGGACAGATGGCTTCAGACTGCGAGAGAGCAAACGTCTGCTGTTGGAGCCACTCAGGCTCTGGCTGGTAGTCACGGGCCGCACTGGCCGCGGCAGCTGTGCAGCAGCTGTGCAGCAGTGCAGCCACAGAGCGCTGCCTTGAGCCCTGGCATTTGCCACACGGTCCCTGGGTCATGGGTGTGGTCTGCTGCCACAGGTGAACTGGTCCTGCAAACAGACCTCCCAGGGAAGTTCTTGCTTTTAAAAAAAGACTTATTTACACATTCAAGAGCTGGGGTACAGGCCAGAGCTGCAGGAGGTGAGAGGATCCACCAGGGACAGAGTGGGGAGCAGAACAGGTAAATCGACTGAAATCCACTGCCAAGGGGAGCAGTGGGTGAGGCGGGAGAGGTCTGCTGTGCCATGAGGGTCCCCTCCCTGGCCAGGGATCGAACTCGCGCTGCTGTGTCTGTGGATGCTTCACAGTCCAGTGGCGCTCAACCCATTGCGCCACCAGGGAAGCCCAGAGAGGAGTTGTGTTTCATGCTCACATCTGCTCGTAGGTGGGAGTCAGCTCTGCTCTCTCTACAGAGCCACCGTGAGGTTCCCTTTGGAGGGCAGGAGGTGGACGAGGTGAAAGTGAGAACATGTGTGTGCATGTGCATGCCGTGTGTGTGTGTGTCCAGTAGCCTGGGTGGGGAGTTCAGGAATAAAGACACAGCGCTCCCCTGAAAAGCCCCGCACTGCCCCCTTCCCCAGCCTGCTCTGGGTGAACAGCCCGGCACTGTTCGCCCCCAGACAGCCTCCTCCCCCTGCCCTGCACCGAGTCGGAGCTGTTACTCAGGGACAGTGTGGGGCCTGTGTCCTTTTCATTCAGCAAAGGGAGGCAAAGCCCACGGCACGGGTATTGGTTTCACTCTGGCTTGGCGGGGCCCATGTCCATTCATGAATTAGTGCTTCCTAACAGCGGTCCCTTCACCGGAGAGCCACTGCGACGTGTTCATCAGACACGGAGACTCGGGCAGTGGCTGAGGCTGCTGATGACACAGGGGACTCCCCTGGGCCTACGAAATCTTGCTCATTCCGGGAGCACGTGAGGCCGTGAGATGCCAGTCGTCGGGTCTAGGGCTTGGAGCTGGGAGTCTGGATGTGCGTGCACCCAGCGGTGATTCTCCGGATGATGGTTTTACTGCCTGAGCCTTAGCGTCTTCATCTGTACAACGGGCGGAGCTGTAACCGCACCGACGCAGAGGGTGGTGTGGGGAGATGCAGCATCAGCTGTGATGCATCGCACGTGTTCAGTGCTGTTGCTTCTGGGGCTGCGTGAAGGTCTGCAATTAGCTGGAGTCGCAGGAAAGATGGGCAGCTGCACCCGTCGAGGGCAGGGGTCAGTAGGACAGTGAAGACCCCTCAAGTCCCCAAGCTCTTGATAATGTGGCAGACCCTGCAGGAAATGCAAGCGGCCACTCACGCATTCCTCTTCATGCTGTGGGCCCATGTGTCTCCCCTCCCCCATGCCTCCACCTCCTGCACCTCGTACTCATCAGCCGGGATGCTGGCAATCTGCGTCATTCAGGCCGAACTTGATTTTCTCATTTTATCTCATATTTTTTGTGTTCAGGAAACATTTGTTACTGCATTTGTAAGAATTGTCATTGATAAGTGGTGGGGAATCCACTTTTCAAGGTGGCCTCTTGCATAATCCTGCTCAGAATCTGAGTTTTGATGTGGCAGGTGTGCTGGTATATTTCTGTGTTGTCTGGACACTTGTCCCACCCATGGGCATTGTTTCAGATGTCACCTCCACCTCCAAGAGCTCATCTTAACCAAAAGGTGCTCAGAATTGCTTTACCTTCCAATGTTTTTAATGTGATAAGAGACACATAAGATAAATGTTACTCTATTAGCCATTTTAAGTTATAGTTAAGTAGTATTAAGTACATTTGCTCTGTTGCACATCCAATTCCAAATTTATTTTCATTTTGCAAAATGAAACCTCCGTATCCATTAAATAATAGCTCTCTACTTACTCCCTTCTCCCCCGGCCCCTAGCAGCCCCCATTCTTTCTGTCTCTGTAGACAGCTTGAGTAGATGAGACCTATAGAATTTGTCCTTTGGTGACTAGCTTACATCACTTAACAGAGTGTACTCAAGGTTCATCCTTTTGTAGCCTCTCTCCAAATTGCTTTCCCTTTTAAAGAGTGAGTAATAGTCCACTGTGTGGGATATTCTGCTACAGACTACATTCTGTTTCTCCAGTCATCCATGATGGACACTTGGGTTCCATGTTTTCACCCAAGTTAACACATGGGATAACCCGAGTTAAAACTCTGAATAATGCTGCTGTGAACGCAGAATTCTTGAGGCCACTTTTAATTTTAGTAACTGGCATCTACTAAGGAAACAAGGTGGCCATTGAACATGGTGCTTCTCCACTGTGGACACTCACCCAGCATGGTTAAATAGCAGAAGTCATGTTCAAATGACCTTGTATAGCCAACAAACTAATCACTCTGGGTGTGAGAACAGAAGCCTCTTTTTGTACTTTGCACCTGACTTTCCACTTTAAAGATGTTTCTCAATCTTTTTAAAAATTACTGATGCCTCTTCCCCAGGAGTCTTTTTAGATTTTTTTCCCGACCCTAGATGAGTGTTTGTGAGTGTCTGTGCGCTGTTATGTGCTTCTGTGCTTTATTTAAAGAGTAAGTTTCTTTTCACCCCCCAAAACCAACTTTTGTCCCTTTGGGGACGCTCTCGTTCTCATGGAGGACACATCATTTACCAGGCTGCTTTGCAGGGCCGGAGGGGGAGTTGGCTTTAGGGAAGCAGCCACCTGGGTTTCCTTCAGTTCTCCTGCTCCCAGGAACGTTTTCTCCTTACTTCATTCTGTTTCAATGCAGCAGCACAAAGAGCAGTAGCTTGGTGACTTTCTCACCTGTGTGTTCCAGGGTGGAACCTCTGGACATACGTGACCGCCGAGATTTAGAGGCAAGTGAAATAAAACTAAAACTTCAGTGTGAGGTCGCACCAGGCACATTTCAAGGACACAGCAGCTTCCCGTGGCTGAGGCTGACAGTGCGGGTCAGCGTGGGTCTACGCGATGCCCATCATCACGGGCACTCCGCTGGCCGTCACCATCACTTGAGCAGGTGGCTCGTACTCTTGGTGAACGCAGTGATAGCAGAGTCACTCACGTCGAACGTGCCGGACCAACACGGGCACTACTGGGCGGGCCATCCCACCTGAGCCTTGTGTTCTCTGCAATTGAACTGACACACTCTGTGAACGCTACAGTTCTCTCCTTGAAATGCCTCCCCCTCCCCTTCTCGACGTTCAGACAGCCCTGGGAGGGGTTCCTGCTCCAGCACTGTTTCTTCATCTTGGGTTCATTCCTTGGCTGCTTGTACCTTGGTTTAAGCCCTTATAAAACGGTGATCTTGTGTTCTAGATCACAAGCTAGCTGCCACTCTGGCGTGCACAGTTCGTGCAAGTGCACGTGAGCATGTTTTATCAACCAGAAGGTGTGACAGGAATGGCAGCCAGAAGCCCCACGGGGCCTGGCACGGAGCAGGCGCTCAGCGGCGTTGGTGGGACGTGATGTTTTCTGGGCTGACATCTGTGATCAGATAACACGACTTCAGCCAGTGTATTTCCTTAGTCCTGATTCTTTTGGCCTCAGATTGGCTTTGCTGAGGTGCCTACTCTGCAGAGATGCATCCTTACCATGGTAGCTAGGTGCGTGTGCGTGTGTGCATGCATGTTTGTGCACACGTGCGTGCACACACATGTCTAGCTCCCTGTAAGATTGGGGCATGGAGATAGATGTATTTATCACTGGGTTTTCTCAAGGAAGTCAAGATCTAGGGAGAGGGGACACAGAGTTAGAGAATCAGTCTGTTGCTGACTTCATAGGTGGAGCCCCAAATCCTGCATTTGTGGTGATGCTGCATCTCTCTGGGGATGGCGTTGCTCACAGTCCACCCATCACACTTTGGGTTTTTTTTTAAGTTTTTTTTTATGCACACAAGAACTGGGGTGCAGGACAGAGGCATGGAGGGAGGGTGAGAGGATCCACCAGAGACAGAGCGGGGAGCAGAACAGGCAGATGGACTGAAACACACTGCTGAGGGGAGCAGCGGGGAGACAGGCGAGGTCTGCTGCACCATGTGGGTCTCTTCCCTGGCCAGAGATCGAACTCGCACGGCAGTGGCTGAGGATGCTTCACAGTGTGGTGCTCAACTCCTCGTGCCACTGGGGAGGCCCCCACCAACCATACTTTGAATGGGAAGAGCTGAGAAGTGCAGTCTGGAGACTGGACCGCATGGCAGCAGTCAGACTCTGCAGTCAGGGCCGGTCGCTGCATGAGGAATACCTTTCCTGGGTGATGCTCATGCACCCTGGTACCCGAGGCTGTGAGCTGAGCTGGGAGGTTCTGAGCATCCTTTGCCGGCATCCACACACCTGCCGGGGCAGCACCGCAGTGAGGGCTTCTTCACGTGGCAGGAGGTCGTCTTGGCGCACACTCTTTGTTACGGCGGTTCTGGGGGTCTCAGCCCCGTGAATCAGTCATCCACACACTTTCCCAGGAACACCCTTTGCCTGAGGTTGGAAGCGTATTTGAATAAGATAGTGAGACCTTTGCAAAAATTGAGGTCGAAAATCAATGTTGAGACCACCGGCCTGCTCAGCCATGATGACTCACGTGGCCTTTGACCTGCAGAGGCGGCCGGGAAGGAGTAAATGAACGATGGCAGGGAGTGGCGAGGGCGCGTGGATCCGCAGCCTTTCTCCCTGGGGGCTGATGAGCAGGACTGGGCCTGGGCGGTCAGTGTCTCCGGGTCTCTCCTGCGCTGAGTCCTGCCTGCCCTGAGCAAGCCAAGAGCCCCCCAGCAGGCCATGTCCTGAGCCCCTGCCCTGGGCGTGGGTTCAGCCCTGGGTCCAGACGGGACCCGTGACCCATCTTCACGGCCCCCAGCGGGCATGAAACTGGGCTCTTCTTGTTTTTTCAGTTTAATTGAGGTGTAATTGGTAAATGAAATTATCATGTATTTAAAGTGTGCAATGCAGCGATTTGATTTACATATCCATTGTGAAAGGCTCCATCAAATTAGCACATCCATCACCTCACAAACTTACCTTTTTTTAAAAAAAAAAAAAAAAGATTTATGCACACAAGAGCTGGGGGTACAGGCCAGAGTCCAGGGAGGTGAGAGGATCCCCCAGATACAGAGTGGGGAGCAGAACAGGCAGATGGACTGAAACACACTGCTGAGGGGAGCAGCGGGTGAGGCAGGAGAGGTCTGCTGTGCCCTGTGGGTCCCTTCCTGGCCGGGGATCGAACTTGTGCTGCTGTGTGGCAGATGCTTCAGAGTGAGAGGTTCAGTCTGCTGTGCTACCAGGGAGGCCCCAAACTTATCCTTTTAATTTGGAGCGATGAGAATACTTAAGTTCTGCTCTTAGCAAATTTCAATTATGCCATACTATACATTAGATCATCAGACCTGATTCATTTTATAACTGAAAGCTTGTTTTACCCTAGTCCCTGAAACCACCTTTCTCTTCTCTGTTTCTGAGTTTGACTTTTAAATTTTTTTCCTACATATGAGATCATGTATATTTCTCTGGCATATTTAATTTGCCATAATATGCTTCAGATTCATCCATGTTGTTGCAAATAGCAGGATTACCTTCCTTTTGCTGGCTGAATAATATTCCACACACATATAAACATATAAATAAAATCTATGTACATACATGTGTAAAGTCTCACATTTTCTTCATCCTCTCATTCCTTGGCAGACATTAAGTTGTTTCCTTAACACACCTTGGCTGTTGTGAATGGTGCTGTGGTGACTATGAGAGCAGGTATTTCTTGAAGACAATGGTTTTGTTTCCTTTGTATGGATACCCAGAAGTGGGATTGCTGGATCGTGTGGTAGTTCTCTTCTTGAAGAGCCTTCCTGTTGTTTTCCACAGAAGTGGGACCAATTTACATTGCCACCAACAGTGCCCAAGTGTTCCTTCTCCACATCCTTCCAACACTTGGTATTTTGTAGTTCTTTTGATTTAATACTGGCCATTATCACGGGTGTGGGGGCATCTCAATGTGATTTTGATCTGCAGTCCCCTGGTGATTAGTGATGTTGAGTAACTTTGACCATTTGTGTGCCTTTGGGAAAATGTCTAGTCAGGTTCTTTGTCCCGCTTTTAATTGGATGCCTGATTGACTGGTTGATGATTGGTTTTTGCTCTTGAGTCACATGAGCTTGTGACAGAATTCTTGATGGATTCCTCAGGCCTCCCTGTGCCTTGCCAGGCCTGAGCTCCTGTAGCTCCCAGGCCCTGTTTCCCTCATGATTCTCCTCCCTCCCCTGCCCTGCCCTAACCCAGTGCTGAGCGCTCTTCTTCCACTGGCCTCTTCTGCAGCCCACTTGGCTGGGAGACCCACAGCTCACACCCCAGGCCCTGTTCACAGTTGCCCGCTGTGGACAGCACGAACCCTGCGACCTCAGTTTCTTCTCAATATCTCAAGCGGGAGCTTCCTTCTTGGGCCCCACCACGCTCAGGAGGGCCCTTTCTCAATGGACGAGGCAGCCTCGTTGGTCCACGGGCCATGGCAAGGCAGACCGTGCAGGCAGGTGTGACGCAGTAATGGGCGTGGGGCCTGCAGCGTCTGGAGGACAGGCGTGGTCAGAGTGAGCGCAGCTGAGCATTCTGGGAGAGCAAGAAGTGCGCGAGTGTGGGAGGGAGCGCCTGCCCTCTCCCCCTCTTTCCTCCTTGTCCTTGCACAGCTGCCCTGCTCGAGGGGCTCAGACCCCAGGCATCGTCAGGGAGGCTGGACTGGCAGTGCCGTGTGACTCCGAGCATCCAAGGGGCTGGGGGGGGGCCACAGACAGAGCGAACCCTAAAGATGGGGAGCACAGGAAGGTCGGGAAAGACTTGCACTTAGGTGGCTTGTGACACCGGCTCTGGAGTCTGTTGGTTTCTGTTTGCTGCTGTCTGTCTGTTAGCTCGGTGTGTCTGCCGACCCTTGCAGCGTGGGTTTTCGGTGTGTGCGCTTTTCGGCAGCCGTGACGCTTGGGTGTCCGTGAGTTACGCAGAGAAGAGAAAGTGACCAGGCTGGAGGAACTGGGGAGAGTTCGTTTGCCCACTGGGTGTCTGGCCCCAGTAGACTGGTCGCCCCGGCACCTGCACGGGCTCCTGGTGGACACGCGTGCCGGCGGCTCGTGGGATGAGGCCCTCCTTCCACATGTGCGTGCTCCCCTTCCACCACCATGGGCGCCCCAAAACCGCTGTCAGCAGGGGGGACCTGCTCCTGGCAGCTGCTCCAGGCTGTTGCCCTGGGACATTATTGACTTGCTTTTGTGCATGAACTGAAGTCTCAATCCCAGCGGGCGTGGTGATCTCCTGAGGGTGCAGGCACACGGGTTCCCAGTCTCTAGAGGAATGTCTCGGCCCCTCCTGTTCAGGCCCGTCGGGTTCCCAGTCTCTAGAGGAATGTCTCGGCCCCTCCTGTTCAGGCCCGTCGTCGGTAATGCAATGAGTGTCAGCGCTTGGCAGGCCTTGGGCATCAACAGGGAGAAGAGAGAGGATGAAATATCGTATACCGTGTGGGTTTTCACCAGGTGACTCTGTTTAAGAGAGCAGGAAGTGAGGGGGTGGAAGAAAAAGGGGGGCATGCTGTTACCAAGCACGTTGGTGACTCACAGCCGCCGGCCTCAGCGGCACCTGACAGGCGTGTGCTTCTGGCATCCCCTGCGCCGGGAAGCAAAGAGCCGCTTGCACGTGCTTGGGTCTGCTTCCCCGTGCTCTGGCTTCTTCGCTTGACTTCTGTGCCCAGCCCTTGTTGTTTGCTGTGTTTCTACAAGTCTATTTTGGCCACTAAAGGACAAAAGAAGGAGGTGTTTCTGTGGCAGCTGTTGAATCTGGAGTCCCCTTAGGAGCCCCGGGTGAGAAGGACGGGGTACCCCTGGAGAAGAGAGTCTGAGAAGTCGGGGGCCAGCGACTACTCACAGGCGCTGTGATGCCCTCTCTCTCAGGTGTCTTGGGGTCTCCACTGGGGAGACGAAGCAGAAATGTCACTTTTGTCCATCCGTGGAGTGGCGTTTGGAAGCTAACATTTATCTCATTTCCAGGTTCCATCTCTAAATGTGTTGCACTCTTGTCCTACTTCTCAGCCAGAATGAGCTCTGAAAACATAAATCAGATCATGTCACTTCTCTGCCTAAAATCCCATAAGAGCACCTATTATACTCAGGATGAGAGCCGAGCGCCTTAGTTACTGCGGCCTCGAGAGGCCCCGCGCGGCCAGCTTCACCTGCCTCTCCAGACGCCTCTCTCCTCTCCACGTGCCCCGTGGCTTAGGCACTCTCGCCTGACTGCTTTGCTGGAACTCCCCGAGGTTCTTCTGCCTGTCTGCACTTCTTGTTTTTCTCTGGCTGAAATGTTCTTGCGCTCTGGACCTCCCCTTGGCTGGCTGATGAATGTTTTGGTCTCTGCTCGGATACCATCTCAGGCCAGTCTAAAGTGTTCTCTCCTCCTCTACCGCCACGGCTCTCTCTCATTTTCTTTGCTACCTCGAGCTCTTGCTGAAGTTGAGTGACCATGTTGTCTGTGTATTTCCTTCCGTTGTGTGTTTCCTATGATCTTCTGTCCCCTGTCATTAGACAGTGAGCACCATGACACACCTTCTCCATCCCCCATGCCTTGCACGGCTGCGGGCCATGCTCGTTGAAGTGCTATTGAGTAAGTGAAGAAACGGGTGAGCAGCAAGTGCGGGAGTTGGCCAGCACTGCCTGGGCCCTCCCGATTCCGTGCATGCGGGCCAGGCATTGTCTTTAATGCCTCAGATGCTGCACAGCAAATGTACGTCATGCCCATTTTAGAAAGGAAGACGTGAAGGCTTAAAGAGGTTCTTCAATCTGGCCACCATCCCACAAGTCATCTGGAGACAGTCAGGAGTGAAGACCTGTTTGAGCGGATGGCAAATCTCCTTGCTCTAGCACCATCTAATAATTGGTATGGTTTGGGGGTCACCAGGAAGGCTGCATAGAAGAGGGGCCTCATGGCTTCCAGGAGTGAAGAATGGCACAGTGCTCAAAGCAAAAATGATAACACAGACATATTCCAGGACCACATGGCTGATACCAAGCCTGGCTAACCCCTCTCATAATTCCCTGACCTGCCAATTTCTTACCCTCTTTGTGATTTTAGTCTCCCACTGGTTAAATGGACAGATGAACATTCTTTCACAGAGTTAGCATGAGAAGTAAATGAAAAGATAGATGTAAAGTCCTGTGGCCTATTTCTGCACATGTAAACCCCGTATGATAAATGCTTGCTCCTCTTATTGCTGCAGTCATCCACCTGAGCTCACCTTGTATGTAGTTAATCCCAGAGAGCCTTACGAACAATCTAGTAGTTTCTCCCCCACCCCATGCACCCTGACCGTCGTGCACCAGTCCTTTCCTCTCTCTCTCCCTCTCTCCCCTCCTCTCTCTCTCTCTCTCTCTCTCTCTCTCTCTCTCTCTCTCTCTCTC
>JAGFMF010011769.1:4353699-4460880 GCA_019455555.1 Galemys pyrenaicus
CCCTCCCTCTCTCTCTCTCTCTCTCTCTCCCCCCCCACCCCCATCTGCAGGTGCTTTTAGAAGGACTTAACTGTTGCGTGTGACTTTGCAAGAGAGTGGTAATGCACAGCCTATTGTGCAGTAAAGGAGCACACACTTTAAAAGCATAGAAGGAAATGGATGTGTTAGTGACATGGAGTTGTGGGAAAAGCCACCCACTAAATTACATTTCTGCACAAGAAAAGAACCGCCAGCAAAGTGGGACTGAATGGCGCTGGGATGGCAAAGGCACCGAGAAGCAGAGCCAGTAACGAGGCACAGGAACCTCTATTATTTCTACATCGAGCAATGTGCAGTTTTATTATTCTTTTCATACGTGGTCTCAATTCTTTTCTCTTTTTTTCTGGTTGATTTTTATTCACGACCGGTGCAGGTGATGGTCTCGGTGCCTGCACTCGGCCCAGCAAAGACCTTTGCCTGACAGCCTGGTCTGGCAGCTGAAATTGCCATCATAGAGAGGAGATTCTGGAGAGGTCCCAGGGAACCATCTCACCTAAACATGTTCACTTACAGATGAGAATACTGAATTCATGGTAGAAAGGCACATTTATTTATTCATTAATTCAACAGTGACTTATTGAGCAAGTGTTCTGTGCCCCCAGCTTGATGCTGGAGGAAATCAGAGGGTTCTTGGCTTCTGGGTGAAGCATACACCCGGAAGACTGTTTCATGGAGAAACATGGTCAAGTTCAGGCCTGAGAATTGTAAGTCACTTAGTTATACTTAGGATAATCAATATTATTAGGCGGGCAAACCACTAGCTAGCCAGTAGGTTAGATTTAGTGTCAACTGAATTGCCTCTCTCTCTAAAATGCAGCAAGTTACCGAGCTCCAGCTCCTCGTCTGTAAAATGGGGGGAAGTGGTATCTGGGATTTTGTGAACAGATGATGAGGACGCGTGCTGAAGCTTGAAGGCGTGCGGGGCCGCCGGTAGATGATGCCTTTGTCATTGGTGCGGGGATGACTTACAAGGGAATTGCACCACTGAACTAATAGGTGGGGGTGAGGCGCAGAGTGCACGTTGGGAATGGAGCAGAGGAAAAGCCAAAGGTGGCCTCTAAGCCTTTAAGGGAGTGAACAGGGAAGGATTCTGCTTGAGGGAGCGGCTCATTCGCCCCTCAGCAGCTACATCTCACTAGCCTGCACCTCTGCCCAGAGCTCTGCAGGAGATGCAGAATGAAGCACCTGGGGCTGCTTTGCAATACCTCGACAGGGCTCAGACCGAGGACCCCGCCCCACCTCGTTGTCCATGAGCCGAAGGCATCCCAAGAGAAGACGCCTTGGTTGGGTTTCTGAGGCTACTGAGAGCGCGGGCCATTGGTCCACGCCAGGAAGGGCAGGCAAGGCCGGAGACACAGCGCAGGGACGGAGTCACAGGGCAAGTCCAGGCTTGGCCGTGGCTCCCGGGAGAGGCCTCACTGGAGGTGGGGATGGTGCCAACCACCTGCGAATCATTTGAGTGCCAGGCAGGGCCTGAACTGGGAGACAGGACGGTGCTCTTGGAAGGGCATCTTCCGACGGTAACTTGTAGCCTCTGATGAAAAGCCTGATCACCGACGCGATTTCCACTCGGAATCCGTCTTCTCCACGCTGTGGCTGGTCTCGGGACTCACCGGGGCTCTGTGACCTGAGCAGCCAGTTCTGCACGAAGTGTTCTCGGGCAGGTCGAAGTCTCGGGCAGGTCTTGGGAACCGGGCCAGCAGCTTTCTGGGGCGTGGGACAGAGGGCCTCCCCTCTGCAGGAAGCTACCGGGCTCGCACAGTGCCCAATCCACACCATCCGTCCGTCTTGCCAGCTTATCTCCAGACTCCAGGCAACAGAACGCCAGGGCGCTTCCTCCCTGAGGAGGGGTGGTGGGCTTTACTCGTAAGGCGGCATCTGTGGTCTATTAAATGCCTGTGCTTGGCAGGGTCAGCTGAGCCCAGAGTGTGCCCTAAGGGGCTCCTTGTGCCCCCTCCGGGCTGCCTCCCTCCCCACGACTGTCACTCTTGGATCTCAGACCCACCGTGTGCAAAACTGAACTTGCCATTCTTTCTCTTTCAACAACGCTTGCCTGTAATTCAGGCAGAGATGATCGCCCAGGTGTCAAAGGCAGACAGTGCCCTCAAGGCTTCTCTTCCCTGGCCCCAGCCCCATAGTGTCCACAGTCTGCCTGTTGTGCTTCTCGTGCTTCCACGTCTCCGTGGCCCTGGCTCTCGGACCTCAGCACCCTCAGCCAGCAAACTGCAACCTGGTTCACGTCCTGGACTCCACCCCCCACCCTTGCAAGTACCGTGGTCTCCCTGCCTCTGCTCCTCTGTCCTTGCTTGGCTGGCTCCCTAGGTCCCGAATGTTTGCTTCTTACATTTATCTGGCCCCCACGCAGCTCCCTCTTTGTAGCAGGCCCGGGGCGGGCACTGGGAATGCTGAGGGGGCAGGACACTGCCCCGGGGTGACGGGGGCAGCAGTGACAAAGGCAGTGTGGCCCACAGAAGGGATTCCGCCTTCTTTGCCGTGGCCGGGCCCGCCAGCAGGGAGAGAGCATTTTGGCTGCTGCGTTTCCGCGCCTATTGGTCCTTCCCGACACTTACCAGAAGCTACCAGGAACTGATTTGGAAACACTACGAAAGTGTGTTTGTGAGATGTTGAAAACGCAGAAAATGGAGCTTCAAGATTTCTCGTCGCGTCTGCTCTGTGTAGCTGCTGCGGGACTGTTGTGTCCTTCCTCACTCGTCTTCTGTTTCACATTTATATTTTATAAAACTTAAGATGCCCTTAGGTATACTGTTTTGTACACAGGCTTTTTAAAAAATTTTTAACTAACAGACACTGCAACATTTAAAAAGCAACTCTGTTCTTTCTTACCATAAAGGGAATACCTCGCTATTTCAAACAGTGTCACGAGATGAAAGCACCACGTAAAACAACATCATCCACCACTTCCATGCCTGCAGCTGTCCTCAGCGAAGGCGTGTGTGTGTTTCCAGAAAGTTGTCATATGCACAGCAAGACACGACTGCAGATGTAGGTGCAGACATCTTAAGGAAACAGCGGTCTCTGCTCGCTAGGTTATCGCTCTCTCTTCATTTACGCGTAGTTGACCACTTGAGTTCACAAGCATCAGGAAGAGGACCCCATCCTTGGAGGAGGTCCCTGGCTGACAGCTTCACTGCAGCCTGTGAACCCCTGAGCGGAGAACCCCGTCACCCCAGCTTGGATCCCTGCCCCCGCTGCCAGGTGGTAAACCCACGCTATTCGTGGAGATTCAGGGTGATCTATTATGCAGCAACAGAATACGAATACAGCGTAGGAAAACAGCCTCTGAAATCACACCCCAAGCGTTACTCCCAACCAGGACAAAGTCTCCTACCTCCCTAAGTTTGTGCCAACACTGAGTCCTCCCCCTGTTATATCTTTGTCAGTCCAGGCTGTTAAAAATACCCATTTAGTCTGCGGCCACAGTTACGACAAAGGTTGCGCCTTTTCTATATTTCTATTTTTCTAAAGCTCATTTTTCTCTCATGCCTGCTCATAGCCCTTGCCCATTTTTGAGTTTCTCTCCTTGCTTTATTGCAAATGCTGTTTATTTCTCCGGGTTGACAGCTCTCTTACTTAAGTGCTGTGTATTTGGTGAGGAAGGATGTGGGTGTGGGATTTCAGAAAGACACCCCTGGAGGTCTGTCTGGAAAAGTGGTTAATGCTAGGAGGTCTGAGAAGAGGCACTGGCGTTAGTCCGGGTGAGCTACTGAACACGACACCGGCACTACTGTAGAGTTTGTCGGGATGGAAGGGAAGCGTCGGAGCCCAGAGAACCTTTAGAACTAGAACCAAGAACCCTGGACATTCTCTGAGCCGACTGTCTACCAGTTGGAAAATGGAGAGTGAGTTTGTGGGGTTAGTAGATTTAATAAGTGAGGTGCGTCCTGCTGGCTTCCTCGGAAGCGCTCCCTGAGGCGCTGGACCATCAGACTCTGGGCCTCGCAACCCCCCGAGACCAGCAACCCGCGGCTCCCGTGTGGGGAGGAAGCCAAAGTAGAGAAGAGCTGCTCAACTGGGACCGTGGCGCTCCCGCCCAGAGGATGCTGGGCAGCCCCTGGACACACTGTGGGTTGTCACGACTGGGAGACGCCGGCCCCCGCGGGGGAGACGGGGATGCCGCTCACAGTCCCGTAACGCACGGCGCCGTCCTGTCCAGCAGGCAGCCGTGGCCTCACGTGTCCACCAAGCTGCCACTGACAGGCCCTCGTTGGAGAGAGACAGAAGAATGGTGTGAACTAGCCAAGTGCCCGATTAGAGATGTGTCAGCGTCTCTCAGGCCCTGTACCGGCTGTGCGGACGACTGACGTCCCCTCCCGGGACCCCCTTCCCCTCCTGGCACCGCTTGGCCTCCGTGGTCCTGAGGACGGGGTGGGAGTGGGGCACCCGCTGTCAAAGCGAACCCCAGGGACTGGGTCACAGGCAACACTGATCATCCTAAAGCTGGGGGTGGGGGGTCTAAAAAGCAAATCCATTTGTGAAGCATAGCGGGTGCCTCGCGAACCTCGTCTAACATCCGTGACTGTTCACTGCCCTCGGGCAAGGTCCTTGGGGTGCCGGCGTCAGCTGTGCTTCCCGTGATCGCCGCTGTCGTTGTCACCATTGTCTTTATTTTTTTTATTATATTTGACCTCATTTGTAGTCCCCAGAGAGTACCCACCACCATTTCACTGGTGCACCCTCACCTCAGTCCTTTGTGCACCCTCTGCCCTCATCCCCGTCTTGAGTATTTTTGTGTAGAAGAACTGGGGTGCACGCCAGAGGTGTGGGGTGAGAGGAGTCACCAGAGACAGAGGGGAGCAGAGCGGGCGGATCTACTGAAACACATGGCTGAGGGAGCAGCGGGAGGCAGGAGGGTCCGTCTCTGCGCCCTGTGGGTCCCTCCCTGGCCGGGGATGGAATCCAGGCTGTTTAGGTGGTGCTGAGACTTAACCCCAGGCCTCCAGGGAGCCCCTGTCATTGTCACTTTGATGCGATTCTGGGCAGCAGCTGCTCTCCCCTCTGAGAGCCTGAGGGTGTCAGGAAATGTGAAAATAGCACCTTCCTCCAGAGCTGGTTTTTGCAGATTAGGTGTGCAAGCTCTGCTCCCTGCCTCGGCAACGGCAAGAGGGCTGAGTGGCGTCACGGCCGTGTGACCCAGTGTGCGCGACGCCTAACGCGGCGACGGTGAAGATGTGCCGGGACAAGGTGTTAGACCTCAGCGGGCGAACAGGGCAGGCTCCGGAGGGGCAGGATGGCGGTCAGTGTCTGAACAGCCCTCGGTCTCTCTGCAGCTACATTGAGAGTTTCGGGCCTGGGGACTGTCGGGCCGGGGGACCCAGAGGTATGCGGGGGGTTTGCCACCAGGTAGGCAACGTGTGGGTGTCTCGTTCCTCCCATGGTTCTGAGACTCCACAGTCACGGCTGAGCCCTGGGCAAGGCCTGAGTCTTCACAGTTCAGGAGCGAGAGGCTGCTCCTCAGTCCTCGCCTCCGCCTTCCCAGGCACCCCCCACCCATCGCTGAGTTGACACTTCCTGGCTCTTCAGTTAATCGTGCGATTGACCCCGGAGTATTCCAATGACTGAGTTTTTCAAGTGCAGGCATTTGAGCCATCATGCCACTGCACTGGAAATGGAATTAAAAATTGAGGTATTCCTCAAAGTCACGTTCATCCCCGAAGGTGCAGAAACGCCTGAGAGCTGTCTTTCAGATCCTTGATTTAAAGTGGCTGGGGTTGAAGGTCTGGTGAGGCAGTGTCCTCAGCCTGTCATAAAGGAAACCAGGGAGCCAGAGACTGGCAGGTACCCCAAATCAGGCTTTGGAAGAGCCCCACAAAGGGTCAGTCCAGGGAGAAGACGGGGTCTGCAGAGTGGGTAGCTTGACATTCACGTCTCTTTGCCTCTACCTTGTTCTGAAAATGCCTAATCCACTCAATGGCTTCCCATCCTCACTGGATTAAGGGAGGGGAGAGACACAACACCCCGCTTTAGCAGCTCCTACCTCTCAGCCTGAAACCACAAACACATCACCTGTGACCAGGCACGGCTGCTCAGCGGCTCCTGCACGTGCTTTGCTTCTGTTCCCACGTGTCTTTGCTGGCACGTTCTCTCTCGCTGTACCATGTGGCTTTTTCCAGAAACAAGGGCAGTTGGGAACAATGGGATGCCCTTCTGCCCCCAACTCAAGGAACACCCTCCCATACACACACACACCCTGTGTTTTTATGTCTCAGATCCCATACCCACTTAGAACTAAACCAGAACTTTTATCTTAGTGCCAACTTCTATAAACTGGATCATCCAGGATATTTTACTAAACATCCCTGTGATGGGTACAGGAAGCAACAGATTATTTTAGGATTGCATAGGTGAAGCTGCAGTGCTCAGTTTGACATCACACCTATCTTCAGCCTTGAGAGAAGTCTGACTTCTGAGTTGGTTTCATATGTAAACTTGCCTACTCTCTTTATTCCTCTCCCCTCTCTGTTGGCATCACATAATTTTTTTCCCCTTAAATGTACTCAGATTGATCTTTTTGGATTTTTAAGTCAAAAAGACCTAGAAAGGCTTTAGATACCCCAGGGGTACAAAATTTCTTCAGGATTTCAATGGGATTATTATATATATATATATATATTTTTTTTTTTTTTGGCCAAGATCCTACCGCTCTTGGCATCAACTGTACAGTATGATACATTTCTAGAAAAGTCCATATTGGAAATACCACCTTTAATGTATACTAAATCCCCGTGGCATCAGGATATATTTCTGGACTTTCTGTTGTCCCATTGGACACTGATTGCTATGACAACCGATTGATATGACAATCAGTTGCTGAAGTTTTAGTAATTAAGGTATTGAGTTGATGTTTGTAATGTAGAAGTTGAGAGGACCTTCCAATAGTTCCTTTTTATCCAGATGCCACATTAAGGCTCGCCCACCCTGTGCTGATGGAGATGATCTCAGAGGTCCATTGAGTGTTGAGAGGAGGCTACATAAACCCACCTCTTGATGGGGACTGACGACATCACATAGGCCACAGGGGATAAATGGCATGGCGATGACATCTTCGAGCGTGACTTGTCATGGCGTTAGCTGCGTAGTTATTAAATGGAAGCGCGTGATGAAGGAGCACTGATGAAGGAGCACTGATAAAGGAGCACTGCAGGGGTGCCGTGCTCTGGCCCAGACCTGAACCTGAGTCCTCCAGCCCAAGAACGGAAGCCTGAGGGTGCATGTGCCCCTGCCCCTCACAGCCCTAGCTTGGGTGTGAATCCAAGTTGAGGGGCTCCAGGGAGGGTTCTCCATCTGAGACCAGTTTCAGGAGCTGCACTTGGAGTCCTGTAGTCGACTCAGTAAAGCACTTGAGTTCTTGACCATAAACGTCCGGTCTCCCATTCAAAGAGCTGGGTTATTAGAGTTTGTTTTTCCTCCTCTACTTCCTGAAGTGAGTGCTTTGAAGAAGATGGGTGTTGGAGCAATGGCACATTAAGTATTTCTGCTGAAATGCTGGGCTTTCGCTCAAAGGGAAGGTGCTGTGTTTGTGACAGGCACACAGATTGAAGGGCTGAACTAGCGTTTTGAACAGTCAAGTCAATCCATTTTGCTCTTGGAGTTTTCTCTCACTTAATGGAGAAAACTGGGAGGGTCTGAGGAGGCTGTCCTTTTTGAATCTGCACGTGAAGATAACTTGGGCATGTGTGAGGACCCTGCTGGTCTTAGCCAGTCTGATGAACAATGAGAGGGCACTGAGCTGGTGAGAGGGAGCTGGGTGTGGGTAGGTATCCCCACTCCTAGTCTCAGTGAAAGCATTTAGCTGTCTGAAGCAAGTTTCTGCCCTGTGAGGTGGCCCATTTTTTGTGTTTATTTATTTATGCACACAAGAACTGGGATGCAGGCCAGAGGTATGGGAGGTGAGAGGAATCACCAGAGACAGAGTGGGGAACAGAACAGACGGATCTACTGAAATGCACTGCTGTGGGGAGCAGCAGGGAGACAGGAGAGGTCTGTTGCACCATATGGGTTAGCTCCCCGGCTGGGGATCAAACTCGTGCTGCAGTAACTGTGGATGCTTCACAGTGCTGTGACTTAACCCCTGGCACCACCAGGGAGGTCCCTAGGTGGTCTGTTTACTAGGAAGACTTCTGCTAAGCCTACCTTTAATGAGTGAGGCAGTTAGTGGAGAATGTCTGTTCTGGGTCCAGGTATTTGGGGCTGAAACCCTCATTCTGCCATTTACTGGCACCGTAGGCTGGAACATGTGACTTCACTTCTTGGAGTCTAAGTGTCTCCTTTCACTGTACAGATAATAACACTACCTCCTTTTTAAATGTTGTGAGGATGTAAGTCAAGTGCTAACAGAAGTGCCCAGTACATAATAAGCACTTACTAAATGCTGGCTATTATTTTCCTTCTGGCTGCTATTTTTGTTTTGCCATCCTAGTTCATAAACTGCTGTTCCAAGACTGTTGTATTTGCAAATTATATAAAATTCTAAATTTTCTGTACTTGCAAGCCATATATATATATACACACACACATATATATACATATATGTACACATATATGTTTAAATTTTCTAGTAGTCACATCAAAAGGAATGGAAACAACAAGTGTTGGTGAGGATGTAGAGAAAAAGCAACTCATTCACTGTTGGTGGGATTGCAAGTTGGTGTCACCTCTATGGAAAATAGCTTGGGGATTTCTTAAGAAAGTAACAGTGTGCACCTATGTTCTTAGCAGCACTGTCCACAACTTCCAAGTGATGGAACCTAAGTAAATGCCCAACCACAAATGACTGGATAAAGAAATTGTGGAATATATAGTTAGTGGAATACTACACAGCTATAAAAAAGATGAAACAGCTTTTGGGGGGATGAAATGGATGGACCTTTAGATGGTTATGTTAAGTGAAATAAATGAGAAAGTGAAAGACAGATATTGGGTAGTTTCACTCATCTATGGAATATAATAACCAAAAAAATGCATTCACAAAATACAGCAGAAATAAATCTTGGCGTCATGAAAGAATTGAACGGTTACCAGAGTGAACCAAGGGAAGGGAGATGACAATGGTGGAGGGAGGAAGACTGGGTTTGGCACAAGTGGTTTGGTGGAAGGTGAGCAGAATATGTGCACTTATGGAAGAGTCAAAATGTAACCCTGAAATTTAAAATTTAAAAAAAATTAAACCCCTAAACAATTAAAAAAGGAAATGGGTAAGTTTAACCCTAGTATTATCTTTTATTTAACCCAATCTAGCCAAATAAGAAGGTGTCTTATGCTTGCTTTTTCTGAACTCAGTCTTTGAAATGTGGCATGTCCCTTCCAGCACACTTCTATCTGGACTGGCTGAATTTCACTCCAGAAACAAGCTTGAGAATGTGGGCGGGGTCCTTCATTCCTGCTACCGCATCTCCAAGTCCGTGTGCTCACCTGAATGTGGAAGGAAGTGCGGAGGAGAATCAGGTGCAGGGGCCTCACCGTGGGGTCCTGACCTACTAGAAACACTTTCCTCTGGTTTCTTTCCCAGAGCAGGGTAGAAATGTGCTTTGTGAACCTGTGGTTCATCAGAGGCTTGCTGGTCAGCATGAACTGAATAAAAATGGCTTTCTGAGAGCCCCAAATCCACAGAAAGGGATGGAGCGGAGACCCTGCATTGTGGTTCCTTCCTGTGGGGTGGAAGAGACTCTGTGAGTCTTGGTGCTGCCAGGGGGTCTGAAGCAGCCCGTTTGCCAAGAAGTGTGCGTTGAGAACACAGGTGAGAAGTGCTCACGTTTTTATTTGATGGATACATACTTCATGACATCCACACTGAATATGTGTTTAATCAGGATTTGGAGGGAATCACCGGTAATCCTTTGATGCTGCTGCTTTCTATTTCTGTATTATAAATTTGCTCCACTGCACATACCTCAAAATTATTAAACTCCTGAAAAGACTGACAGTGCAATTGAGCTGAATGTGGATGGAGCCAAAGCACCCAATGTGTGTGGTGTGTGACTATATGTGTGTGTGTTTGTATGTGACACCTTGTTGAAGATATATTAAAAGTATAATTTTAATTTGGTGGTGGAGGAATAAATTATTCACAAACGGTGTTGAAACCCTTGGCAGTGTTTGGCGAAAAATAATTTTACTCTCACTCCAGACCAAACTGAAAAAAAAATAACCCTGCCATGGATCACTGTTATTAAACTAATCACAAATAGTAAAACTGAAGTCACAAAGTCATTTGAGCAACGTACAGTAAGTATACATACAAATATATATTATCAATCAAATCTACATCATTAAATATATGCTATTCATATATATTAAATGTATATTTATAGATAACACTTATAAAATATTAACTAGGAAATTATTTTTTGCATTTATATGAACTAATAATAGGACTCATCCGACAGGATTGCCAAGGGAGATCAATGACCGATCGATGTAGAATCTTAGGAAAGTGCCTGGCATGTAGCTGGAGTTCTGTATGTGTTAATTATTATGCCTGTTTCTAGACACGCTATCCATGCTGAAGAACTAAACTAAGACCATAGATTTGACTACATAAAATTTTAGAATTTCTGAACATCAAAAAATAGCATATACAAAATAGAATGCAAATGACACATTAACATTCAACCTAGGTGATGGAAAAGGGGTGAATATTCTCTGTGTATAGTTACTTCAAGTCAGTAAGAAAAAAGAGGCCAACTTCAGAGGAAATAGGGTCCAAGACTCAGATAGGACAAGCATTAAAGGACACTCAGATGAATTCATTAGTGTAACAGGCACTCACAACCGCCTCTACTCCCTGCCCTCTTGGGGTGTCGGGGTGCAGGAGTGAATACAAATACGTTCTTACTCTCCAGGAACTAAAATCTTAGTGGCCAAAAAGCATATGAACAAGGAGTCCACTTGGCCAAGAATCTAAAAATGCAAAGTCAAACAAAGAGTTAACTAAAAATATATTTTTTTGCTTCCCCAAGTGGCACTTTTCTTGAATGATTTTAGTCATATACCAGTGATGCTGCAAGGAAATTTGCACTTTTCCTCCTTTCTAAAGAGAGCAAAAGCCATGTCAGGGCAGTCTGCAGGGAGTTTTGTAAATAAGGACTACAAGACCTTAAAATGTGTGATTCTGGTAACCCAATAATTTATAGGAAGTTATTTTGAGGAATAATCAGAAATGCATAGGAAGATTTCTATGTAGGAATTTGTATTTTTTGATTGATTCATTTACAAATATTAACTTATCACAGCTATACTCAGGGCATTAGTCTGTATCGTGGGATACAGCAGTGATATAGACAGAGGAAGTTTGCATTCTTGGGATGTTTAGACTGTGGTATATGACTTTTGTAGGGGAGAACACATGATGCAGAAAGATAAGCATACACATGTATAGAGCTAGTTCGGCGATCACATATGTGTGTGGGGTGTGTGCGTGTAGTGTCAGCTTGTGAAAGTAAAGCAGAATGCAGAGGGGCTATTTCTCAAGTCCTTGGGGCACTGAGGTGGAGGGGGAGAAGTCACTATTTCACTTAAGATATTAAAGGAGGCCCTTCTGATTAACTGAGAAGTGTACAAAGACCTCCATGAAGTGAAGGATGATGGTGCTTTAGGGGTGTCTGGGGGAGGAGTATCCTCACAGAGGTGACAGTGTGTGCAAATGCCCTGGGGTGGAAGGAAAGCGTGGGGAGTGTTTAAGGAGGACCAGGAAAGCCAGTATGTCCTAGAATGGGATGGGCCAGAGGAAGATCAATGATTCCATCAGCGAGGACCAGAGGGCAAGAGCACATAGAGGCTTGTGGGCCATCGTGAGGGCTGTGAGGACTTCGAGGGACTGGCTGGTACTTGGAGCAAGGGCCTGCTGGGCAGAATGTGGGCAGGGAGCAGCTGGGAAACTCCTGCTCCATGCTGCATTGACGGCCACCGGGCGACAGCTCAGGGCGGGCTGGTCTGCTCGTGCCAGAGGGAGTCGCCCACATGGGCACCTTAGCAGCGTGGCTGGGAAGGTGGTTCTGCCGGATGGTCCCCGGAGAGTGGCGCAGGAGTCGTCCTGCAGGGGAGGCTGGTCTGCAGATATCAAAGGACAGCCTTGGGCTCCCAGAGAGGGTCCCGCCAGGAGGCAGACCGGGAAGAATCCTCCAGAAATCGAACAGGGCCACGTCCTCTGCATGCCAATCCTGGCACAGTCACAGAAGCAGGCTGGATTCAGTGGCAGAGGACTAGACCTTCCTGTCAGTGGAAAGAATAGAATTGCCAGCCATCTTCAGTCTACCTTCTAGCGCAGAAGAGAAAGAAAAGCTAGTGCTATTTAAAATGTGACAACACGAAAATAAGCGAAACAGCCAACTGAGAAAAGTGGCTAAATATACTTGACATATATTTACATAATGAAATAGTTTCAACTAATAAAATTTTATTTTCAGGGACTATTGATGGGTAAGGGAAGATACTGCAGTGTGTGCGCGTTTGCGTGTGCGTGCGTGTGCACGTGTGCCTGGGTGTCTGTGTGTGCATGTACATTTTTTCTGAAAAATTTTTCTGGCGAGTCAGAGCTCGGCCCTGACTCTTGGGTGTGCTGGTCACCGGCCTCTCTGAGCGATGAGCGGGCACTGAGCACAGCCTCTTGCCTGGCCAGGTAGAATTCTCCTGGAGGGGGGCCCCCTCCGGGTCTGCCCACAGACAGTCAGGGATGGTGGACTTTAGGGGGCATGCAGACCACTGCTCAGGTGACTATAAGCAGACTGGAGGTCACTGTCCAGCCTAAGACCAAGGCTGTGCTTGATCTCCAGAATGCTTTTCCTGAAGCTCTAGGGAGAGTCTGTTCAGTGTCCCGCCATTCATTCATTCATGGGGTCCCTGTGCCGGGTGTTTAAAGGTTCAGGGCAAGTCAAGGAAAGGGAGGCCTGTGTGTCAGGTGCTGTGTTCAGCCCCCAGGCTGTGGAAGTGAATGGTGTGGGCTCTTTGCCTGAGGACCAGCTCGGTGCTCTGCCTCCTGGCCTGTCTGAGGAGCAGAACTTCTGCTTGGATGAGAGGACCATTTTGCAATGAATTTGGGAAGGTAGGGAGTTGAATGTGAAACTCACATCAGCCTTCTGAAAATGTCTGGAATGTTCCGTAGACTTGTCATCTGCGTCCAGCTTTCTGAACAAGCTGTCCTAACTATGGTCACACACAGCCTCCGTTACCAGCGTTCATGGGGTCTCTGCAAATTTTTAAACAGTGACCCCTCTTGCAAAGACGCCCCTTCTTCTGGACTCAGCCCCAAGTCATGAGTAGGGTCGTGCCCCCTGGCTAATTGAATCCCAGACTCATTCACTTCTTGGGCTTTTACATCGTGCGACCATAGGTGCCTGCCCATGGCTTGGGTCCTTCTCAGCTGTTTGTGTGACTTGCTGCCATCCTGTGTCTGCCCATCCGGACTGTGGGCAGCGTGGTCCAGGGTGTGGTTCCTTCTCTAGGCTGGGAGCTCTGCGTGGCTGGTGCTGGCTTCGTGCTGGTTCTGTTTCCAACCTGGGAATCTCTACCATGGGCCTAGTCTTGGGGATGGGCCCTCCCACCCAGGTGGCTGTAGCCCTCCATATTCCAGCAAGGAGCCTGCAAACAGGGCCCTCCTCCCCCTTGTCCAGGACGGGACAGAGTCAGCTCCATCTGCGGGGACAGCGGACGGGCTGAGCCGACCCTCTCCCAGTCCAGCCCCCCTTATTCTGACCGCCACTTAGTGTTCAGCAAGTGACTTAGAGTGCTGTTTTCGCCTGGGAGGACCGAAGCCAGGGTTCCAGCCCTCTGTTGTTCTCCTGCACAGCTGTGCATTCAGTTCAGCTGTTCCTGTAGAGCAGAATTTAACTTGTGTATTGATTTAGCTGTAAATTGCTCAGTAATGCTCGAGGCAGGAGCTCAGACAGCAGTAAGAATTTCACCACACCTCCAGCAGCCCCCTCAACCTGTGAGTTATTTCCAGCTACAGGGGTAATGTCTTAAGCATCTTTGCTTTTAGATATCACTTTTTTTAAAAAAATCCATTTGAAAGCAATGCAATTTACCCTTCCTAAGAGCTCCTTTCACGTTCTTATTTCAAGTTTGATTTCCTCCTCTACGCAGAGTATTTTGTTAAGGTTACATATTCAGCATCTCCTTGTGAAGTGTTGGGGCTGGTGTGGTGATAAACTGACGCGGTGATTTAGCAAACTCGCCTTCCCTTTTTCCCTGCACTCACCAACTAGAGGGCCCCTTCCAGCCAGTAAATATTTATTGAGCACCTATTAGGTGTCCACAGTTCTAGATGGCCGGGACAGATCAGTCAGCAAGACAGAGACACCCCTGCCTTCAAGGCCCTTGGGTCTCCTAAGGAGACAGAAAATGACCAGCTGGCATAACATATAAGTAGACGTCATGGTTTACTAGTGAGAACTTTATGAAAGAAGGCAGCAGAGTTAGGAGGTGGTCATTCATTTTGGAACATAGTAGCTAACTCAGGCCTCACTGACAAGGTGATGTTTTCATGGACCGAAGGCATGAGAGGGCTGCAACCAATGGATCCTGAAGGTAGGGCAGAGGGAGGAGAGAAGACTCCCCTGCATAATGACAGCCAGTGCAAAGGCCCGGAGGCAGGGCCACTTCCCGTGTTCAAAGAGCAGCGAGGAGGTCGGGAGGCTGGAGCTGAGTATGGGAAGGGAACAGAAGATAACTGACCGCATCTTACAAGACTTCGGAGGTGTTGTCAGTTCCTAGGCTTGTGCTCTCCCCCTGTGGCAACCGTTGAAGGACTTTGAATAGAAGAGTAAGATGGTCTGTTATAAAACAAACCTCTCTGGCTACACAGCTGGGAAGAGACTCTAGAAGGTCGTTGTACATCTGGACAGGGAAGGAAGGAGCCTGGTGGCCATGACTGGGTCTTGGACTTAGTATGAAGAGCCAGCCAACACAGTTGCTAGCGGCAGAGGTGAGAAAAAGAAAGGAGAAAGACAGAGAGGAAAGAAGGGAGGCTGACGTGTAGGTCGCTGGGAGGCCAGACTTACTCCAGCTGGGATGGACGGGATGGGGACAGGCCGGTTCTCCGCGGAAGCTCAGCACTTTGTTTCCAAACGTGCCTAGTTTGGAGTGGCCCCTGGAGATGCATTAGAGACCAGCAAAGTGGAAAAAGTGGCTTTGGAGTCAAACAGGCCTTCGTTGAAGCCACATCTCTGCCGGTGGGTAACCATGACCTTCAGAAAAGCGCTTAGGTCAGATTCTGACCTTCTGATAGGCGGAGCATCCTCTCCATAGACTCTGCCCTGGAGATGAGGGTGAGAGCAGCACAGTGGGTGTTTCGTGGAAGCGAAAGGCCGTGGAGGAGTTTTAAGCAGAGGCGTGGCCTGAGCTGTGGGAGGAGTTTTAAGCAGAGGCGTGGCCTGAGCTGTGGGAGGAGTTTTAAGCAGAGGCGTGGCCTGAGCTGCGTTTTAAGATGCTCGCTGCTGCGGGGCAGAAGTGCGGTCGGAGTGTCCCTGAGGGACCGGCGCTGGTGCCCAGCCTCAGGTCCGCGGCCAGACCAGTGGGGCAGGCGAGGGCCTTGAAAGGTGGGCAGGTTCCAGGGGGTTGTGAAGGTAAAACTGACAGATCGTGGCAGTTCATTAGTTGGGGGCGTGGGAGGGAGCACCCTCTGGGCCCCGTCTGTTTGGCGTCTGGTCCTGTCGACTTTTGTTGGAACGCTTGCGGCCAGGGTGGAGCTGAGAAGCTGCGGCACACACCCTGCGGCCCCAAAGCCCAGAGTGCTTATCGTCTGGTTCTTTGCAGAAAATATTAGCCAGCCCCTGGGTTGGGTGCAAGGCTCTGGGGAAGGAGAGCGTGAGGAAGGCTTTGGGGGCCATACCAGGCTTTTCGGGTTGCTGGGATGGAAACCCAGGGGTGGGGGAGGGAGGGGCTGTCAGGATCCAGCCGGGCTGCAGCCCTGCGTCCTAAGGGCACCCAGAGGTTAGGTTCAAAGTCGCTCTTTGAGCCGGGCTCTTCCTACTTCCGCCCCAGTGAGACCGCCCTGTCCCGCTCGCTCTAACCAGCACTCGGCTGGAGTTGGACCGTTCTTCCACAGCCCTGACCTTGGTTTGGCCAACCGTGGGATTATCTGCCGCCTCTAGCCACCTTGACCAAAGGACTGGGCCTCCAGCCTGAGACCACCTGGATAATCCAGATACTTTCTCCAGCTCAGTATCCTGAATGTCATCAATTAATTTAGTTAACTCAATCTGCAAAGCTCCTTTTCCCCATGTAAATAAACGTATTCATGGATTCTGGAGACTAGGACCAGGATACAGGGGGTCCTTTTTCAGGCCACGCCCACCTTTCTAGGTCCTTCCATGTTCATGCAGCCTTTGGCTGGGGCCAGAACTGAATCCAGTCATGTTCCAGCTCTGGGCCAGGCCGCCCCTGCTCTTTGACTCCCCCTAGCTCAACCCGGCCTCAGAGGCGTTGAAGGTGCCTCGCCAGCCTTCCTGTCCAGCTGAGCCGGTGCCACAGGAGCACGAATCGCCTGGCAGTGCCTCCCCCGTCCGTCCCCTCCATTCTGCAGTGCTAGCCCGCGAGGGCCATGGGCCGACACTGCCTTGCTCTGAGGCCTGGAGCGATGCCTGCTGTCTTTTTCTAAGCAGTCACCTCTGGTGGGTGTGTAAATCCACTTTCCTACTCGTCAGAGTGACATTTTCATGATGCCCAGTGTTATTAAGTGGCATCTTAGGGCACCCACTTCTTAACCAAAGTGGAGTAGGCTGGAACATGTCAACAATGATAATGTCCAGTTGTGTCCCCAATACCCGTTGACTGAGCACGTGACGGTGACAGTACAAAGAGCAGAGTCCTTGGCAGGGAACTGCAGTTAAAGAATTTGTTCAGACTTACAGGTTTTTAGCTATAAACCCTGAGTGTCTTAAGTAAAATACCAGCTGCCACAGGCTTCCGATTGACTTGGGAACAGCAAAGGCTGCACCTGAGAGGCTCTGGCTGCCCCTATAGCCCCCACTTGTGGGCTCAGCATGCCTGGATGCTGGAGCCCAGACTGCCACCCTCACCCAGTCGTTCAGAGGGCTGGACTTTGTGCTTCTCCATGATGAGACCACCACGCTGCCCCCACCATCCCAGGAAGGAGGGCCAGCCCTGATAGCTGCAGAGGCAGAAGTTGGGACCGAGGACTGGAGGGGTGGAGAGACTCCATCTTCCTCTTAAAGATCCACAGGGTTATGTTGGGACCACCTGGCTAATCCAGATCATTTCCCCAGCTCAGTATCCTGAACGACATCAATTAATTTGGTAAACTTAATCCGCGAAGTCCCCTTTCTCCACGTAAATAAATGTGTTCATGGATTCTGGAGACTAGGACCAGGATACAGGTGATCCTATTTCAGGGAGGGGCGTTGTCTGTCTACCGCGACAGTCATCACACTATGGCTGTAGTGATGGACGGTGAAAACTACCACTCACTCCACAGAAGCATGTGGCAAATGGCTCAGTTACTGCCCCCGCCTCGTCACCTCTGCCGGCTTTACAGTGTTTGCGAAGAACTCTTGTAACACAGGCCCTACTAATGCCGCAGTATTTAGCAGAAAACTCTGCAAACTGGGAAAAAGTGTTTTGCTTTGTGTGCCCTGTATAAAAAAGGATGAGCCATTATGAACAAATAGGATTGCGAGGAAATAATGGTTCCCATTTGTCATACCTACTAGTTGATTCATGCGGGTTTGTTAGCTCCTTACTCTGCGTGTCCCTCACTTTTTTTTTTTTTCATAATAAACGTGTTGGTTGTGTTTTTAATATGCTAGCATCGGCCAGCCTGAATGGGTAGAGATGGGAAAGAACTGAGATGAGGTTCTGAAGACCGTCTGATCCCAATACGCACGTGGTGGACCCAATGACTGCAGCACCCGGCTCCCCACCCATTTGTTACGGTCATGGGAACAGGCACCTGTCACTGTGACAGACGACGAACATCGTTTGACTTGCTCCCCTACAGCGGCAATGATGTTCCTTAGTTGTGATGGTTAGATCGCCCCCCCAAAGCTGTGGTGTTTCTCTGGTGTCCTCTGAGACCCAGTGACAGACCAGAACCCCTGCAGGGAAGCTCTCCCGTCAAGGCGCCAAGCAGGCATGGCCTAGCGGGGTGTGCAAATGGACATCTTTACAACTCTGTGTCGTTAGTGCGTGGCAAGTCGGTTCCACCCATGCTCATTTTCACATGTCGTTAAAGCTACATTTTAGTAAGCCACAGAGTCCTTTGGTCTGGAAGAGAAATGAGAACTTGTCTTCTCAGACTAAAATGAGTTCAGTAGTAGAGTTTTCTGAGTAGTAGAGTTTTCATCGTTCTCGTAAAAGTCTTAGCCACCTTGCGAAGGCACCAAGGTCCCCGCCAGCACACTCGGTCACAAATAGTGGTGATGGAGGACACAGAACAGCAAAACTGGGAAGGAGGCGCCTCAAGGACAGAGATGCCGCCTTTCCAGATTTTCTATTCTTCATCCTCCCTCCTTCAGTGGGAATCCCCACAATTTTCGAGAAGTACATTTTTTACACATTAATATGGTCTGGTATTCATTATAACTTTTTACAACTTTTTCCTGGATTTGTAGATCTACAGAATTACTGTTTTACTTCTGTTCTTGTGCGGTGGCTATCGTGTTACAATTTTGATCTCTCCGATTTTAATATATCGGCAAGCTCATCGTCAGGAAGAGTAGGTCAGCTGTGGGCGGGGCCTTTCATCTCGCCTGTTCAGGTTTGCTGCAGGCAGGAAAGGTTGGGAGTTGCTGACATAGGTGACCAGCCCGGGCAGCAGGAGGATGCAGAGGAAGATGACAAATAATGCGAATTTCCTTGGAAAATCTTTGGCGACATTTCCTGGAAACATGTAAATGTAGGAGTAAATGGCTTATTAATTACGAGCCTCTCACCTTGGTAATTAAGCAATAAAGGCCCATCAGGCAGTGCATTTGTGGGCGATTAGAACTGTGTTTGGTGGAGTCAGAAACTTGCAGCTGAAGATTAAGTGGTTTGCACCACCTGAGAGATGCATTAATCACCTGGAGCTCCCCTACCTGGTGGATTTGGTTGCTTATTTGCACTGGCATTTACACATTAAAGTGAGGAATGTCTGATCGTGGGAGAGCTCTCTGGAGTCAAGGGTAGTTACTCAGCAAGGACAGGCCACATTTCCAGGTGTTCTGTCCTGACTCGGGAGAGCATCTGCCCAAGGGTCACCTCTGTGCCACTTTTCTGGAGGCACAGACAAGAGCTGCCCTAAGCACTGATGGGCTCTGCGTGTTCTGCCGGGTGCAAATGAGCCTCCCAAGGGCTGGAGGAGACAGTGCGGAGTAGGAGAGGCCAGAGGTTTCAGTGGCAGGCAGCTCTGAATTTAAATACCGGAGGTCCTTGAACAGCAAGAAGGTTAGGGACAGCGGACAGCTATACACAGTGCTGCTTCTAGTCTGTGCTTGGTGTCATGGTTGGTTGAGCCCATGCATGTGGAACGGGGCTAAGAAATCCACATGCGGGCCTCCCAGGTAGTGCAGCGGGTTGAGCGCCGCACTGTGAAGCAGCCGCGGCTCAATAGCGCAGGTTCGATCCCCGGCCAGGGAGGGACCCACAGGGCGCAGCAGACCTCTCCTGCCTCCCGCTGCTCCCTCAGCAGTGTGTTTCAGTGGATCTGCCTGTTCTGCTCCCCAATCTGTCTCTGGTGGATCCTCTCACCACCCACACCTCTGGCCTGTACCCCAGCTCTTGTGTGCATAAATAAATAAATCTTTTTTACAAAAGAAAAGAAATCCACATGGAATGAGCCCATGCAGCTGTGACCGGTGCTGGCTGAGGGTCACCGTGCTGGCTCTGCCCTTGCTGTGAAGTGTCAGGCAGGTTGCTGGATACTGCCGTGTGGCCCTCCCCTTCTTCTGTGACATGGGCACGTCGGTTTGTGACAGTCGCTGTTACTCTGCACGCCGGCAGGCCCAGCCCATCGCGGCACAGAGCAGTGAGCGTGGCTGGCTCATGGGTGTGCAGTGGGTTGCACACCCACACAGATGAGTGTGTGAACGCACGCGAAGGCTGCACTAGGTGGAAGATGCTGGCTGCCGCTGTCACTGAGGCAGCTCTGTCGTTCTGCATTGATCCTGATGTCTCCCTCTCATGTGAGCGGTGAGCCAGCCAGGGCTTGGCCTCCAGGTGAGGGCAGAGGCACGAAGGGTGAGCGGAGATGGACAAGGTCTCTGGGAAATGGCACCAGAGAGCACACCGTTGCGTATGCCTTACTCTGTCCGCCAGAGCCAGTCACAAGGCCGAGGCCAGAGGTCATTTCATTGCTTCAAGGGGAAGCCACTTGGCAAAGGGCCCTGATAAAGAGAGGCTGAAAACTTTGAGCCAATAATATAACCGACCGCATCATTGTTTATACCGCTGTTATTTGGGGGGGAGAAGGAATTTGTCCTACAAGCAGCTTACTCTGCTAGGTGTTGGGCGTAGCGCTCTGAGCAGGGCACCTTCCTGCGATCTGGCGCTTACTCAGGGTGCCTCATGAGGTGTGGTGATCACTGACATGCACACGGCTCAACTGGAGGCAGTTGTCCAAAATATGGCACAAAGAGGAAGCGAGAGATGCTAGCAAGAGCTCTGCGCTATAGTTCTGAGTGGAGAACCTGGCATGGGTGGCATGCCTAGAGCCAGGCCGCTGGGTCCAGCTGTGCAGTGCATGCCCTGCGTGAAGACTCCCGGCTGAGGTGGGGCTTACGCTCACCTCACTCGCGTGCTGATGGGGAGCTGGGAGGGGCCCTGCTCAAGGGTCCTTCTTCCCAGCCCGGCCAGGAGGACATCCAGACGCAGAGTCCTAGTGCTCTGCTGAGCTGGCCGCCTTGGGCCAGACCTTTGCAAGCCTCTGATGCATGACCTGATGCCCACGAGGGCAAGGGCATGTCTGCAGGGGAAGCAGAGATGGAGATCAGGAGCGCGCTCCAGCAGGGACTCCGGATGATGTAGCTGTTGGGTTGTCGGAGGGGGGCTCTGTGCGATCTCAAGCACCTGCCAGGCTGACTCACAGCCAAGTGCTCGAGCGTGGCGGGGCATTGGGAGGCCTGGCACACACCCACTGTCATTTGGCATCACAGGATCTACCTCTCTGGGGGCGCCCAGGGGACACAATGGGGAAAGAGGGCACTGGGAGAGGAACAGGCAGAAGTGGGCTGCAGATAAGCCACAGGCTGAGGCATCTGACTGATGTTCGTGGGATGACATAGCCAAAGACAGTGCTGTTCCCCTGCTGGCTTCTGCCTGCCATCATTTCATGGCTTCATTTAGAAACTTTACTGAGCAGGACAGGGGTACAGGGCAGGGCGCGAGGGCTGTCCCTGCCCTCAAGTGGCGTGTGGCGAAAGAGGCACTGTGCGCCCACACTCCTGGGCTCATCTGTTCTCGGTGACTGGTGCCTCCCATGACTAGGGCTCGGTGTCCCCGTCATTGAGTTGCAGCAATAACAGACGCCCAAGGCAGGGGGTTGACGCACTCCGCTTTGTAAAGTGCTTGGGGGACCTGGCACGTGGGGAGAGCAGCGGCGTCGATCCAGGGACTCAAGGGAACGTGAAGGCCCAGGGTCTAGCAGCTCAGACAGCTCCCTGCGGACGGGTGTGGTGCCTGGCCCCGGGCCCCAGTCGGAGCAGCTGGACTTGAGATCCCGGCACTTTGAGGCCTGGCATTCAGCTTTCATTTGAGGTCCAGCCCAGAGGGGCAGCGGAGAAGTTGGATTTATTGTCATGACGGTTCTTCCTGGAGGCTGGCCGTCCGTCATACGCCAAGGTGCGTTTTGAAAGGAAGTGGGTTGCAGGTGGACTTCGGAGACCCAACTCCACTTACAGAGTGAGCAGCAGTAAACACATCGCTTCTCTCTGCTCCTCAGTTTCCTCACCTGTGAAGTGGAGGATGATAATGCCGACCTCAGAGGGCTCCGCTGGGATGCAGTGAGATCACAGAAGGGAAAGTGCCCAGCACGGAGGACCTGGCCCCCAGGAGACGGCGAGCGGAAGCTCAGTGTCTTTGGGGGTCTGATGGAAGGCGAATTGACTCTCTAAGCATTTTGCTACATCGATGCTAATTAAGACGATCACCATAATGAGCCCAGGCACCATGCATCAGCGCCGACCCTGGAGGCCACCAGAAAAGTACATCACCACCGTAAAGGAGGCCTGGTGTTCAATAAATGCTTGGCAGCTGATTCACCGCCCCTGCCTGTTGCAGTACTTCGGAGTTAACGAAGCGGCTTCGCTCTGGCGGGCGCAGTGCGTGTCCACAGCATAGGGGACGTTGGCACGGACGCACTGCGTGGCGAGCTTGCAGGGCCCCGAGGCCGACGGCAGCCCCAGGGCAGGCAAGGCTCTGACTCACAAGCAGCTTCGTGCTTCCCTTGAGTGTGGCAGGAGAAGAAAGGGGACGGCAGAGGGGCGCATCGCCCCGCAGGGATCACAGAAAGTGTCCAAGTGGAAAAGATGGCATAGCTGAACCTTGAAACATGAGGAGCACTTTTATAGGTGAGGTCCACACTAGTTAAGCTGGGCCGGGCTGCAGTGAAGGAGAGACCCGGATGTACAATGGCGCACTACAGTTGACGTGTTTGCTTTTTGAAAAGAAGAGGCTAACTCCGGACTATTTTAGATTTGTAGAAAAGTTGCAAGAATAGTCTAGAACATTTCCATCGTCTCTCTCGGCCAGTTACTTTTTATCTTCACTTCGTAACATTCCCATGGTCTGCCGATCAAAACGAAGACATGAGCGCTGGTAGGTCACTACGGCTAACGAGATCCCAGGTTTTGCTTGGTCTTCACCCCTTCTTCCGCTGAGGTGCCTTTTCTGTTCCAGGAGCCGGAGCAGGAGGCCACACTGCGTGGAGTGGAGCTTGCATTTTGCTCACTCTGGGCGAGTAGGCAGAATGGACAATCCTTCCCCTCGCTCACTCAGGTGCCTGAGCCGACAGCAGACCGCAGAGGCTCAACGCACGAGCTCTTTAGGGTGTCCCAGTCACCACCAGTCCTGCAAGCTATAGGAGGGTGCAGGCGTGCAGGGCTGTGGCGGTGCTCAAAGATGCAGGGGAATTCGATCCATTGCTCTCCTCTCATTTCACTGGTAAAAGCTTGTCTTGAGGGTTCGTACCTTCTGCTCAGTTTTGCTGTCAATGTAAAACTGCTCTCAAAAATAAAACATAACAATCCGGGGCCTCCCTGGTGGTGCAGTGGGTTGAATGCCGCACTGTGATGCATCCGCAGCACAGTAGCACAAGTTCAATCCCCAGCCAGGGAGGGGACCCACAGGGCGCAGCAGACCTCTCCTGCCTCGCCCGCTGCTCCCTCAGCAGTGTGTTTCAGTGGATCTGCCTGTTCTGCCCCCTGCTCTGTCTCTGGTGGATCCTCTCTGGCCTGTACCCCAGCTCTTTTATGCATAAACAAACAAATCTTTAATAAATAAAACATAATAAGCCAGTCTTGAGGAAACCATCCCCTAACACACTTGGAAATGTATTCTCCAATGTAGTCGCTACTGGCCAGCTGCAGCCTTGTGCTGTGGGAGGGGAGGATGATGTGAGAGCGAGCTGGTTGTCTCTGCCACAGGACAGGAGAGCGGATGTGAAGCCAAAGAAATTGCAACAATAAAGGCGGAGTGAGGACAAGTGCCATCATTGCCATTTCATATGCAGGGAGGTGATGGGCTCCCTGGATGGTGGCTGTCGAGCAGTGCCTGGTGGGGCGGGGGGTTCTCAACCTGGCCCGTCTCTGCACTCAGACCACCCTGTGCCAGCCCCTGGTCGATGAGCCACAGAGATGTGTTTCCATGTCACTCATTGCAGTAAGGGCATTTGAGCTGAAGTCTTGCAACTGTTTGATGTCGGAGAAAGGCTTCTCCCCAAATTCCTTCACGCCCCTGGAAAAAGCAAGTGATGTGAGGGGCCCCTTGCGGACCCCAGTTTGGTTTGATGTTCCCACTGGGCTCCAGGCTGCAGCGTGCCCGCCCAGAGGCTCAGCCGCAGCTGGGCATGGCAGGGACGGGATGCGCCGGGGGCGGCGTGTCGCCTGTCATCTCGTGTGTGATGCCGGCGTCTGTGTGTTTCTGGCTGGCTGCAATATAATTGCTCCCTGGGCTGACAGTGACAAATGGTGGTGTGGGGAGTAGACTCCTCTGAGCGATGGGACAGGCTCGTGCACTAGACTGACAAAAACAAGCCCTGTCAGAAAGCAGCGGGGGTCTGCTTCTCAGTTTGAGGTATCACAGGCCCAGGGAAAGCTCTAGAGTCACCGCAGGAGCTGGAGTCCGTGTGTTTTGGCACACAAGGGCCAGCAGAGGGACGCTGCGGGCACTGGCAGGACCCAGGCCTGGCTGAGCATCCCAGGGCCCGGGACACGGGACAAGCTTGGTGCACGAGGCAGGGTTCCTCTGGGTGGCCATGAGAATGGTGAGAGCATATTGGTGTGCGCCCGTATTTTAAAAGGAATGTACATCCTTTGGGGAAGATTTGGGCAATTTGAGGGAAGGAAGGGAGAGAGCCACGTGGACCACACGTGCTCCGAGCCAGATGGAGCCGCCTTGGACCTTCATTCTGTCTCCTTCTGTGAGGGAGACTGGCCGGCTGTTGGGGTCCAGCCAAGCTCCCCTTGGCAGGCACCTTGCGGTGAGGGTGGCCGTGGGGGGCCGTATTAGCCAGAGGGCGGGAGGCAGCAGCAAGTTGTGTCAGCTCTGTGGGGCACTTAAAATGCCCTGGCTCCCACTGTCTCTGCCCCGTTCTGATGACCTCTGCAGGGACCCCCTGGAGGCAGAGGGGCTGGAGGCCAGCAGCGCCCTGACAGCAGAGCCGCGCTCCTCAGCAGCCAAAGGCAGCAGGCCTCCCTGCAGCCCCACGTCTGACCGTGATGGGAGAGAACGGCGACTTTGTGTCCCAGCCCAGAGGGCACAGGTGTCATTCTCTGCGAGTGAAACACCTCCCGACATGCACTGCATGTCCGTGTGCCCCTGTGAGCAGCTACCCTCCCCACAATCGTGCAGCCACATTGTTAATTTTTTTTTTTTTTGCAACCTGCTCTGCTATCTAAAAATAGCGTGACCATCTATCCATGGTCAAGGCATCTTTACCAATCACTTGAACGTCAGCATATTATTCCATTACAGATGCTTCTCAACTTTTGATGGGGTTCTATGCCAATAAATCCGTTGTAAATTGAAAATGTCATAAGCTGAGAATGCATTTAATACACCTAACCTGCCAGACGACATAGTTCGGCTTAGCCCACCTTAAGCGTGCTCAGAACACTTACAGCCACCTAAAATTGGGCTATTATCTTGAGTTTCATCGCCAGAGAAGTTGCCTTCCTCCTTTTCTCCTCACCAGAGTCAGGGTCACAGCTGGGCCTTCTGTCCGCATGACGGGGTGTGAAAACACAGCGCACGCTATCCGAAATTTGCTGGCAGCACAATGAGCTGCAGAAGACCCCTTACCCACCCTCCTGATTGCACAGCTGGCTGGGTGCTGTGGTGCGCCGCGTGGCCCAGCGTCACAGACGCTGCTGCTGGGAAGTACCGGACTGCACGGTCCAGTTTCTGCGGGGTGCTTCTGGCTTGGCAACCATCATGAAGTCGAAACACGGTGGGTCAGGGATCGTCTGTGTATGTGGGCGCCGTGATTTAACGACGTCCCTAACCCTGGACGTTGCTGTGGCTTCCAGGTTTGCAGTTCCATCAGCACGTCTGCTGTGGACAGCTTGGTCCATCCGTTGCCTCAGGACTTATTCCCGGAAATTGAATTACTTAGCTGCATCATTTTTTTTTTTTTTTTTGCCCATCATAGGACTATCATCTTAGAAAAAAGGGATTGATTTGTAATTCCTCGGGGATATATGAGAGATCTAATTTCCCCAAACCATCAACCGCTTGATACTTAGCTGATAAGTGGAAAATAATAGCTTCTTTCAATGTGTCGTTCTTCATTTATTGGTAATGTTGAGCAGCTTTTCCATGACTGTTGAACCTGGGATTGCTGGTTGACTCTCCTTTATGCAGTTTTTTTCTAATGGGGCTTTATGTTTTCCTTAATATGTTGTAAGAGCTCTTTGTGTTTTAAGGACAACCTATTGCTAATATGTCTTTCAAGTTGATTTAGGTCTTTTTAATTATTTTAGTTTTAATTTTAATTTAATTTAATTAGTTTTAGTTTTTAATTATTTTTAGTTTTTTTTTTAATGCACACAAGAGCTGGGTACAGGCCAGAGGTATGGGGGGGGGGGGTGAAAGGATTCATCAGAGACAGAGTGGGGAGCAGAACAGGCAGATCTACAGAAATGCACTGCTGAGGGGAGCAGTGGGAAGACAGGAGAGATCTGCTGTGCCCTGTGGGTCCCCTCCCTGGCCAGGGATCAAACTTGCATTTCAGTGATTGCAGCAGCCCCACAGTGCAGCACTCAACCCCTTGCACCACCAGGGAGGCCCTCAAGTTGATTTAGTTTTTAACATAGTTATGTTCTTTAAGTTTTTGTCCCTTCAGTCTTTTTCTTTGCTTTTACCATTATTATACTTTCTGTAACCAATACTAGATGATCAAGATATTCTCTAGATTTTTCTTCTAATGTTTATGATGTTTTGTTTGGCACGAACACCTTTACTTTTTCTAGAATGTGTGCCCACAGCGAGGTGATGTAGTCATCTGGTTTTACTTTGCTTGTAAGTCAGGAAAGGGAAATAGCTCTCATCACTGAAAGTCCAGTTGCATTGGGGGAGGGGATGGAGCTCTCAGGGCTGGGGGGAGAGGCAGGGCCTTTTGATGACGTTCATTGTCCTAGTGAACAATACAGTATGCTCCCAGGGTGCCTATGGGACACCCAGACCTGCTGGCGGGAACGCAGGTGTTAGTTCTCTGCAGCTGGAATAGACTCACAAGAGACGAGTGCAAAGGTCTGCAAACATTCCTGAATGGCAGTGATCTTACAGCGTTATTCATAGTGGCCCCGAACTGGAAACGACCCAAGTGGGCAGGAAAAACAGAATAGATACTCAAATTGTGATGTCATCTCCATACAGTGGAATGTTGCTTAGCAGTAGAAAGGAATAAACTGTTGGCCCATTCAAAAATGTGAATTAATCGCACAACCTTTATACTGAATAAACGAAGCTAATAAAAAAAATGGATGCACGCTGTAGGTTTCCATTTATATGAAACCTAAAAACTGACAGAGATATTCTAGTGCTGATAATAGTCAGAATAGTGGTTGCCTGGGAAGGCGTGGAATTATCTGGGATGGGGAGTGAGGGTGATTTGAGGTGATGAAATGAATGTCCTCTGTGTTAGTTTGAGTGGCCGGTATGTGGATGTACAGATATGTGGAAATTCACCAAACGGCACATGTACGATTTATATTTTACTAAATGCAAATTATAGCCCAAAGTAACAATCCACAAAGGGCTGAAAATGTCCAACCTCACTTTACGGATGGAGCACGTGAAGTCCAGTGGCGACTGGATTTGCTCGGAGCTGCTGTCTTAGCACAGGGCTGCCTGCGGTCAAGGCTGGAGCCCAGAGGGGAAACCATGAAGTCTCCTGTCGGCTGGAAGCTGGAGCTCCACACCCAGGTCCCAGCTCCAGGAGGACCCCCAGAGGAGCCACAGTCAGGGTCACGAGACTGCTGTTCCTGGAAAATCTGGCGTGTTAAGTGGGGAAACTGAGGCAGGAAGCACCTGCAGCGGGAGTTGGAAGTGCCTGTCGGGGTTCCAGAGCACGGCAGTCCTGCTCTCCCTGCTCCCCAGTCGCATCTGCCTCATCGGAGATAGGCCCTGGATGAGGTGTGGGGTTCAGTGTTCTAAGCCAGCCCCTCAGTCCGTGAGCGGCAAGTCTTGGCAAGAAACAAGCAGAGCATACTGCTCCAGAGCTGGAAACGTGACACGAGGATCTAAATATACCCTGGAAGCAGTGCGCACCTGGCCTCACTGGCGTACAACTGTGGGATCACGATCCGTGCCAATTTTTGTCTTAAGGTGACCCCTCGCCACGCACGGGAGACGGATGTGGCAAGAAGACGCCTTGATGGTCGCCAGGGCTCACCGAGGACGCCTCCTGCCAGCTGCAGGGGCCTGCATGGCCCCGGCCCCAGCTCTCTGCAGGAGCTGGGAACCCAGGCAGCGACTGCAGCTCGTTTCTCCTCTTGAGTGTGCAGGAGGAGGCGGCAACCCCCGCACAGAACACTCGAAGGAAACCGGCACACACGTTTACTGATTCAAGAGCGGTGCATCTCTAAGGTTATGTTTCTGAGGACGAGAAAGCAATTGTCACAGCCCTTAAGTGAAGGCACAGGCAGGCCTCATTTAGAGGCGATCACTGCATCCTGGGGACCGGCAGCGCTTGCCGCCAGCCACGGGTTAACCACAGGGCGCTGGTGCCAATTCCGAAGCCTCCCCGACCTTTCCATCCCCAGGAGGAAATTGCCCACAATCATGGAGCATCATTATAAAAAGAGGCCAAGAGTGGGGGGGGTGGCTTCCGCCGAGAGGGAGCCAGGAAGGAAGCTTCCACTAGAACCTGCGGGGCCAGTCGGATACCTGGAAACACCTGGGAGAGGCTGCCTGAAATGCGGGGTGCTGGCCTCTGCCCTCCGCAGCTGACATCCTGTGGGGGACACAGCTTCCCGCCCTGGCTCGCAGGACGCTCGACTACAGCAGGCGCCCGCCGTGGGGTCCCAGCTCCATGCAGAGGGCATCACGGTGGGTGAGCAGACAGCGTCAGATGAAGGGCTGACTGTGGAGATGAAGTGGGGAGTCTTGATTAGGGGAGTTTTGACCCACCCCCAGCATGCCAGGAGACAGCTTTGGTCACCTCTAGAGGGGACTTAAGTCACCACTTGGGGAGGATGCTACTGGCAAAAGTCAGGCTGCTGAGAGATACCCAACGGGCATAAGATGACCCCCACAACAAGGACCTACCAAGTCCAAAATGTCCAAAATGTGGAACTGGGTGGAGAAGCCCCGCTGAGCAGAAGGTATCCCCTGCTCCAGCCATGCAGAAGCCACAGGAGAGTGAGGGCCCCAGCTTCCCCGCCTTCCTGTCCTGTACCCGTGCTCACACCCCAGCGGGCCAAGCCCAGCCAGAAGACACAGGCCAAGAGAGCCCAGTGGGGCAGTCTGCAGACAAGAACCTCCCAAACACTGGTTGTTATGGCAACCTCCGCCAGAAGGCAAGGGCGCGCTGTGGTCCTCAAGGTGACCAGAGAACAGGACAGATGCTTGCTGCCCTGGGCTGTCCTCTTTTCTGTCTTTGCTTCTGCTGGTGTCATTGAATGTCTGGTCTGAGAATGAGGGCAGGCTCTTTCTCTGATTTGGGGGAAGAAAGTGGCTGCAGGATGCTGGAAGGGGACTCAGAGTTACCGCTAAAATGTTCCATGTGGATTTTTATACAGTTCAAAAACTTCTCACCTCCTACCCAGCATGGAGAAGAAAGTAAGAATTAAGGAACTGCACCATTTTTCTAGCACAATGAACTTTAAAAATGGAATTGCTGTGCAAAGCAATGACTGATATTTCGGTAAACAGTCTAAGTACAATTGCATTACGGTTATTTCAGCTTTGACATTTCTTTGCATTTAGAATAGTAGCAGAATAGTCACAGCAGGGATGTTTGGAGACCAAATTGTTCTCTCTTTTCAGAACCCAGTTCCTTCCAGTCAGGGATCAAAGAGCATCAGGAAAAGGGGCTGCAGTGTCAGGCCATGACCTCCAGCCTCAAGGTATCTCTCCCTGTTCTTTCTGGTCACCGACCACTTCTCCATTAGTGAGAGCTACTTGCCTTTGGACACCCCGAGGCAGAACCTAAGAATATGTGCCAAGCCTAGGGAGTGAACTCATGACAAATAAAGATGACTCAGGTGTAAGGAAACAGGTTTGTTGTTCACCAGGCCCTTCTGCCCGCGCCTTATCTAAGTCACCTCTGTTGCCAGTCACAGAGCTTTCTGCGACCATCCTCACTTCTCTCCAGCCGTGACTTCTCGGCTCACAAAAAGAAAGGCAAACACAAAATGCAGGTGGGTTGCAGATTCCCAGGGGACTTAGATGGTGTGGCATTCCTGTACCTCTCACCACACAAGACGGGTAGCGTGACAGCAAACATTAAACCCTCACCAAAGGGTAGACGGCTGCAAAGCTCTTACACGCGTTGAGTCTCTGTGCACACTACAACCGTTTCCGGTCCCCCTAACCTGCTATCCCGTTAGCACAGGGACGCACAGTTCAGAAGCACGCAGGACACGATGGGGACAACTCCTTTGTCCTGTTTGGGGAGCTGTTTTTCCTATGGCAGTCGCCCTCGCAGGTCACGCGACCTTCACGTAGACCATCCCGTCACACCTAGTAGCCACCATCGTGTTCACAATGCACCCAACTTCTGCTAAAGTCTTGGGAGCTAAACCTCAAGTTGACACGGATTCCGAGAAGCCATTCCTGGCCAGCGACATTTGATCACCACAAATTGGCACGACCACAACCGCCAAGGGGCGTCGCTGCATTGCAGGCAGACACTGCAAGTGCTTTGAGAGGGAGTGTCACTCCCGCCAAGTAAATTCATGAGGGGAGGTGGCTCTGACGGTCCTGGCGCCAGCTCCACCTGGGACTTAGTGAGCGTGTTCACCGTTAACCGCTGCTGCCTGGAGTTGGCGAGAGGCCGCGTTCTCAGGGCCTGAGGACTGGATCCCACCCCTCCCAGTTGTATCCTGTGACCCGTGTCCCTCTTTATGGGATTGTCAAGAAAAACAGTGAGAGTCCAAGCAGCTTGCAGTTAAACACATGAGTCATTGAACTGATAGGATATTTGAGTCTGTAAATGGCTGAATATGTTGGCCATGGTCAAGGCCATGTAGGTCAGATGAGTGGCTATTCCAGCCTTTCTGACACTCTTGTCGAGGCATTCCAAGGTCACAGCTAGTCCGGGAGGTTTGTCCTGGTTGAGGAAGCAGATATTTCTACTCCTGCACTACGGCAACTCAACCATTTTCTTTGTATGACTTTAAAAAGCAAACTATTTTACACAACCAGAAGTTCCTACTTACAGTGCTGCTTCCACTGAGTGTCTGGACATTCCTCTTTCAATGATCAGGAAACAGTCTGGTGAAAGGCTGACATCTGGCAGCCAGTTGTTTGGAACTGACTGCCCAAGGGTGGTCAGCGTCATGTGAGATGCGGTTGGAGCTGTGCATGGCAGAAACGGGCTCTAGGGAATACTGTCTCCCGCCCCCTCTCCCTGTGATCTGCTAGTCCGTTCCCTAGTAAAGGGTGCTCCTTGAAAAGCCAGGGGGAACAGCCGAGGAGCCACGCTGCGCATCACGATGAAGCAATGCTGAGCATGTGCGGGTGTTGCTGGAGAGCAGGCACTGTCTACCTGCTCACTGCTGCGCATCCCGAGCGCGGCGTGTTAGCTGATGTATCCCGGACTCTCAATCCGTAGCGCAATAAATCAGTTAGTGAATGAACGCATCCTGGTTGCAAATGCAAAACAAGTCTTGGAAGCCCTTGCTCAAGACTACTGCTTCTCCACGGAGGGCCTGAGCTTCGAACCCTGACGTCCCCTGTGTCACACTAAGAGGCCACCCATGTTGATGAGCGGCAGGTCTCTCCTTGCTGGGAAAAGCGGGCAGCAGAGCAGAAGTGCAGGGGAGAGATACATTCCTTCTCATGCCACCTGTGGTGGTCTCCAGCCACGCAGGAGGTGGCCTGTCTAAATGAAGACGTACCACGAGGTGCGGTGCCCTCATGCACGGTGCATCTGGCTCTTCTGGGCATCTGCAGCTGCTCTCCTGTTACCAAGTTAGGAATGACTGATTTAGCAATAATGCTCACTATGTTTCTTTTTTTTTTTAAGATTTTTTTTTTTATTTCTGCATACAAGAGCTGGGGCACAGGTCAGAGGCACGGGGGTTAAGAGGAGTCATCAGAGACAAAGCAGGGATCAGAACATGCAGATGGACTGAAACACACTGCAACAGGCGAGGCAGGAGAGGTCTGCTGCGCCATGTGGGGCCCCTCCCTGGCCGGGGATGGAACTTGCGCTGCAGTGGCTGCAGAAGCCCCACAGTGCGGCACTCAACCCCTTGCGCCACCAGGGAGGCCCGTTCATTAGGTTTCTTCAAAGCAACTATGGTGTGCAATGTATTTGGTAGCCAAAAGCCAGAGCTCTCTCTTTTCATCAAAACCTGCCTAGGGAGCAGGGCTCCATGCTGTCTGCAGCTCTTGGGGGAGAAAAATCCATGGTTCTAATCTTTTTCTTCTAAGACGTGAGGCGTTCTGAGAGTACTTCTTGTCGCTGACCTTCAATTTCTCATCTGTAACCAGGACTAACGCTAGACGCCCAAGTCACACCACCGCCATGAGACTCCGGCGTCAAATATTCACAAACCGTAGCAGCGTAAAGATGCTTCTGGGCTCAGCAAAGCAGCACTTGTATCACCGGTGCCCGCTTCCTGCATTGTTTCAAGGTTGTAGCTTAGCTCATAGTCTTGACCTGCGCGTCTCTAAATGGGAGGTGACGGGAATCATGGTCCTGCCTTGGCTCCCAGGCTCCTCGCGAGACTCGAGGGAGTTGTAAGTCACTGGGGAGGAGCTGGAGAGTTCAGCTGCAGGTTCAGCCGCAGACTCGCTTAGACTGGCTTTTAGTTGCAGAAGAGGACTGGATGCCTCGGGCAGCACGGGGGGCTGGTTTGACTGTGGGGTCTGTTGCTGAGGGCCCCACTTAGTATGTGTAACTGACCAGATGGAGAAGCCTCGTGACAAGATGGCTTCTGTGACCTGAGCTGGGCAGGTCTCTGCTGGGGAGGATGGCGTGAACAAAGCCAGGCAGAGGATTTCTAACACGTCTTTGCCACTTACCAGCTATGTGACCTAAGGGAGCTTCATCATGTCTCCCAACTCAGTTTATCATCTTCTCTTTTCCCAGCTTCTGCTTAAAAGGCACCTTCTCAGAGGAGCTGTTGTTGTTGTTTTAATTGGCTTTATTGTGGCAACAATAAATATCATCGGCTTATACAGCAAACCTCTCTTCTGTGCTCACATTCTCCATGGAGCTGGGTCTACTGGGGTGTGACTGTGCCCCATGGGTCTCCTCATTCCAGGACACAGGTGGAAGGACCGGCCCTTACCTGAGATGTTCAGTTTTCATGGCAGAAAAACGAGAGACAGCTGGAGCACCTGAGTGCATCCAGAGCTTCCTACTGGACATTGTCCATGCCGCGTCTGCTCACATCCATTGACCAAAATAAGTCGCATGACGGCCTCATGTCCCCGGCAGGGGAGGAGTATAAGTCACAGGACAGGGAGGGCTGCATAACCACGCCACAGGGGAGGGAGTGTAGGCTTTGTGCAGTAACAACCTGTCACAGCTTCCCTAACCACCTCCTTCCCTCTGCAGGAGCCCCAGCATATCTGTCTCAAACTCCACTTTCTTTTTAGTTTCCCAAGTCTCATCCCATAGCCTTGGTTTATTTAATTTGAACATTGTATGTGTCTGGCCACTCTAGAACATCAGCTCTGTGAGGACAAGGTCTCTTACCTGTGCATCAGTGGATGTAGCCTCAGAACGTGGGTCCGAGCATAAATACTTTGAAAAATATAAACCAATCCTGGCTTCTAGTGATTCTGATCTGGCCATTTCACTCTCTGCTTAAACTTGTGTGGGTTGGAAAAAGGAAAATAAGTGGTTGTATACAGGCAGAGAAAATTAAGACATGTAAGGAGCAGAAAAGAAAAATTATGAGAGAATTTGAAGTGTGTGAAGAAAGGGAAAGTAAGTGAATGAAAAAAGTGAAAGCGTATAGGAAAGAGAAAGAAAAATGCCTGTGGGAGGAAGAAAAAGGAAAATTGAGTGTGAAGAAAGTAAATCTGTGAGGGAAAGTGAAAGTAAATGAAAGCGAAAGCGAGAGAAAGTGAAATTCATGACAAAGACGGAGATGGTTTGAGGAAAAGTGAAAGTAGATGTGAGAGAAAGCCCAAATGTATGTATGGGGAGACTAAAAGAGAAAGTAAACAGCAAGAGCTGAAAGAAATCATAGCTATAGAGATGAGAGAGAACTGGTGGCTGAGGGTGAACAAGAAAGAGAGAAAATGAGAGAGCCAGGTCCCTTTGCAGTATGACCAAGAACACTAGTGCCTGGAGCCACTTCATAGTTTCCAGCGAACGGACAGGTCTCCTTTTTCAGCTTCTGGTCTTTCCACATTTGTTTTCTCTGAAATGAGAGGCTGGACTCACAGAGCACCAGGAGCAAGGTGCCGCCTGGGGTTGTATGCTGTGGTGCACCTGTTGCCAGTCAATGTAAAGCCTTAACAATTTGGGCAGAGGATGAGGGATGTTATTCAGAGATGAGTCATTTCAGGCACCAGTACCCACTACCCAGAAATCTTTTCCTCTGTTGAAACCCTGTCCCTTGATAAGGAAACACAGGTGTTGGAGGGCCACCGTGATGCGTCATCCTAGGGAGAAACAGGGTGGATGGTGCTGGCCAACCATGTTTGACTCCGGATGCATGTTTCTTGAGCAGAAGACACTGATGAGTTTTATATTTAATATCGATCCTGCTGAAGCTTAATGGTTGTGGTATAGGGGTGTGTGTGTGTGTGTGTGTGTGTGTGCATCGCTTGAGCAGAGATGTAAATATATTGACACGAACAGTTTATTTTTCTACTCGTTATCTTTCTGCTGTTTGTCTTCTACTTCTATTGATTAGCTTCAGACCAGAGGTGGGACATAAGAGCAAATACATTATTCTTTAGGGATGAGAGCAAATAGAAATCTCAGTACAAAAGGGCAATATTTAAACATGCTACAGAAAGAAAGCATGTCAAGCTGGTCTCACTAATGACTGTGCATGTGGCATGAATGACATGCACCAAAAAATCATTTTTTAAAGAAAGATAATAGCCAGTGTTTCACGTTATGCCAGTCCCAGAGAATACCTTTTAAAAATAGAAGTTGGATTGGATAATAAAAGTTTGTGGCCCTATGCATAAGCATTTGTGTAAGTGGAATAAAATGATTTTTTTTTTGGTGATCTATCATTGGATTATTCGTGGTAATGTTTAAATAGTCCATTTCAGATTGTTTTCAAGTCAGGATTTCTCGCACTGCCTCATTTATTCCCTTGACAAATAGTTTCTAAGAACCAATATGTGCTAGCTGAGTGCTCAGCACAGAGAAAACAGAAGTAATTAATATGGGGCCCCTGCTTTAGAGTGGAAACACCCCAGTGATAGATTCTGATATGTCAATGGGGTATACTCAAAATACATTTGCATCTCTTGACTTGCTCCAAAAACCATGGAATCTCCTGTGTGCTGTCGTTTAGGTCTTAATTCCTGTTTGTTCGAAGTACAATCGGAGGCACACCCCATAATTCATTATGTTCTCTTAATTCCCAAGCAATATCTTCAACTTGGGCATCAGTTACCCTTGGTCTTATTTTTGACGCAGACTCCTAGCACACTTTGCCCTCTCAACATTTCTGACCCATCTCATTTTGTTCTGTAATCAGAATATAAGTTCCTCTTGGTTTTATAAAAGGCACTATCTTTCTATGAAATAACCAAGACAAGTTAAAAGAAACAAAGATAGTTAGCAATTCTACCACTCAGAGGTAATAACCCTAGTAATAATTCATTATGTTTCCTACATTTGTCTACAATGTGTATATTTCCCTCCAAATTTGAGATCATGATGTGTGGGGGTTCTCAATATATTCTTTTGATAGTTAAAAATCTATCAAAATAGTTCTCTGTCCTGTGCATGTTCTTCTGAAGCATCATAGCTAGTGGTGAAATAGCACTCTATTTAGAATTTTCGCTACTGTTAAACGCACCACAACGAACATCTGTCTCTTATATCATTAATTTTTTTTATTTAGGAAATAGAAAGTCAAAGTAATTGAATTTACTGAATCAAATTAGATGGAATCAAGTCATCGATGAATTTAATCATTTTTTAATCTTGACCAATAACAAGAAGATAATGGGTCCTTTGTTTCTTAGTTTCTTTGTTTCTTAGTGACAGTACACATGCCTTCAATCATCTTAATCTCTTTTCTAAATGTGAGCTATTTATGTCCTTTGTCCATTTTTTAAAGCAGCCATGATTGTCTTTTGCTTACTGATTTGTATAGAGAGCCTTACATATTAAAACAGATACATATTGCTTCATATGTTACAAATACCCTCCTACTTTTCATTTTCTTTTTCATTGTGCTTTAGACACATGGAAGTATTTCGTTATTAAATGATAACACTGTAATTATAAAAGCAAGTACATATTCAAGTCAGTGAACTTAGGCAGAAATAGAAAGACAGAAAAATCAACCAGAGTTAAGCAATTTTGTCTCTATAGTATACACACACACACACACACACACATTTTTTGAGTAGAAGAACTGGGGTGCAGGCCAGAGTATGGGTGGTGAGAAGATTCGTCAAAGACAAACTGGGAAGCAGAACAGGTAGATCAACTGAAATACACTGCTGAGAGGAGCAGCGGGCAAAACAGGAGAGTTCTGCTGTGCCGTACATAGGCCAGCTCCCTGGTGGGGTTCAAGCTCAGGCTATAGCAATGACAGCACTGACACTTAACCCCTAGGTCACCAGGGAGGCCCCTATAATCCATATTTTCACATTATATAAACATGGTTTTATAGCATGTAAACATTTCTGTAGCTTCTGTAGTTTTATTATGATAGCACATACTCTGCTACATGCATTTTGGGTAACTGTTATTTTACCTAGGTCTTCAGTTCACAAACATGAGTCCATCGTGAAGGACTGTGCTAGCTACAGGGGATGCGACTTTCAAGAAAATCATCCTCAGCGATGGGACAAGGATCACTGGTTCCCCTCGCAGGCACAGAGCAATGCAGAGTAACACAGAGGGTCTCAGGCAGTTGACACGTCATGATGTTCTGGGAGCTTTGTTAAAGTACAGATAGGTAGCTTTGGAATTTTTGATTAAGTAATTCCTGAGTGGAGACCAAGAATATGAATTTCTAATGAGTTCTCAGGTGATGCTGAGTTATGTTGTTCGGGGGGTCCCGCTTTGAAAATAACTGGTATAGAGAAAGACTGTGGAAAGGTCTAGAGAATACCAACATTTAATGAAGATAGAAGAGACGTCTAAGGTAAGGGCACTTGAAATAATTGACTTAGAGTAGAAGGTTTCGGGAAAGAAATACCCTCCTCTCCTGAGACAGCTATGTAGGATGCTGCTGGGGAATCAGGTGAGTAAAGACCAAAACAACGCCTTGAACTTAAGTGACAGAGGCCATGGGTAATCTATGAGTTCATCAGGACTTAGAGGTAGAATGCAGATTGGTAAGGATTTGGGGCAGAATGGGATGTGGCCAAGAAGTGGAAATAAGTTTAAAGAACTCTCTTGGGAAGAATTGGCTTATCTGAGTTATTTTGAGTTAACCCATCGCTGGTATCTTGTTATTTCCAATTGTCCATTATTATACCATTTCCAAGAACTTGTAGTACTTGTGTTTGTGTAGATACCTAATATTCTTTTAGATCAATTCCCAGAAAAAAAAGATACTGAGTGAAAAATTATTTACATTTTTGAGATTTTAGCTGTAAATATAGACTAGAGAGGGTCAATCTGATATCTGCAGTTCACTGTACCATTGTCTTTCCCTGACCCCTGACCAAGGTCTGGTGTCATTTTTGTTTTGTTTTGGACCATAACAATACCATAGGTCAAAATCTTGTCGTTTTAAATTTTCAATTCTCTGCTATTTTAAATGGAGCAGTTTTTCTTGTTGGCAAACCATTTGTAGTTCTTCTTTTGTAAATTAGAAATTTACCTCCATCTCACATTTTTCTTTGGAGACACTTATCTTTTCTTATATTGATTTGTAAGAACACTTTATATATTAACAGCATCAATCTTGGTTGGTTCTGTGTATAGCAAATATTTTCCCATTTAGACACATCCTTTTGAATGTGTTAATGGTCTTTGATACTGAGAAAATATTGTTTTATGTGATTGAATTTATCCATTTTTTTATTGGCTTTGTCTTAGCAAGTTTCCTGTAGAGACAGATTTCATAAAAATTTACCCAAATTGTGGTGTCATTTTATATTTGCTCTTACACTACATGAGAATTTTATTATATCTGGCATTTATTCGGGGGCAAGTTTGGGTATTTTTTCATATGTTTAACCGATTTTGTCAATGCTGTTGAATAATTCAGCATTACACTGCTGCTTTGCAGTGCCAATTTTAAGATTCTGAAATTTTATTGATATTCATTTGCTTCTATTTTATTTTATTCTACTTCTATAGATAACCCTCTCAGTCAGGGTTAAGAAGGAATAGTTTCTATAGCTGATGCCTAGGGTATCTGAAATTACTCTAGATATGAAAGTTATCATCCTTTTATTATTTCATTATGATTATATTATCATGAGTCCAGCAAAAGAACTTGCAGGTTTCGCCATACTTATTCCCTTAAATAATTTCCATGAGGCTTTGTTAAAAAGAATGGTCTAAAGAGTAGGGAAGAATTATACACAGTAGTACTGGTGTGATAGATTAAGAGTGATACTCAAGGAGCATTCACCCCTGTCTAGGGGGTGTAGGCTTGAGACTAATTATATTACCCAAAAAACCCATCAAGTAAGGTACCTAGAATGCCTAGGAAAAAAGAAAGTAGTACTCAAAGAAATGGGTATAGAAGCCAGATCAATGTTCATCTAGGAAAATAAGGCAAGAGAAGTTTCTAGAAGGCAGACTTTGGCAACCACATACCCTCAACAAGTAAGGTAATAAAATGTTTTATTTTACTGAGATTTTAAGAAGCGGACCATATGTCACCAGGTTAGAAATTGCCAATGAGTAATATGAACTCAGAGATTCAAACTTCCATTACAGATGTGGACAAGAACGTCACAAGCTGGCTTATTCCACTAGATGAGCATTGACTAACACATTTTACATAAGGGGAAAATGCACTTAGTCAAACAAACAAAAAAAATCTCTGTTTAGCCATCCATTTCAAATTTTTATAGAAAACTGTGTAGGCAGCATCAATTATGCTTGGGCAAATTTAGACTAATTAATGGGTTGACTAAGATAATTATTGAAATTTGTCTATGGATGAAAAGAGGAAAGATGAACCATTTAAATTGCTTTTTGTGTGTGCCTGATGACTATTTCTAAAAGAATGAGCGTACTGGGAAGTGTATGAAATGGGAGTGGCCCAGTTCTTTGCAGGGTATGATGACAGAGTAACAAGGCAGATGTTTTAATCAACACGTTAGGATTAATGCCTTTAAAAGTCTAATATGAATAATCATATATACCATGCCCCTTATAGAGAGATCTACATAATTTATTGAGGGTCACCAATGTGCAAGAACTCCTCCAGATGCTTTATGTTTGTTATCACCTTTCATGTATAGAAAACAACCCCACAAAGAAGGTGTTATCATCTGCAATTTGTAGATGAGACTCCTGAAGCATAAAAAGGTTAGGTAGATCATACATTTACTCAGCCAGTAAGGGATGGATGTAGTCTATTCCCAGTTTTCACACTCTGGGCCCTCTGTCTCGTCAGAGAAGCCTCCCTGGGTGGTAATTCACCTATTGCAGGAGTGGGGCCAGTCTTGGACTTACCAAGAAATGCCTTCTTCACTGAATACTTTCTTTCCAGTCACACAAAAATTTTGAAAAATGTTTTCTTCTTTTTCCATTCCACAGACCTAAGCTTGGACAATTTATAAAAAAATTTTCTACCTATAATGGCTAGAACTTGACTCCATGTTGAAAGAATTCCAAGTGGAATGGCCAGTAGGCTGGAAATTCTAAGTGACCTATTGAGCCAGTCTGGTACTATGTCCAGGCAAGACCAGCATGGCTCATTGAGGAGGGACTCAGCTCTGCATTTCCTGGGTCTTGAGTGGGCCTTCTCTTCTGTTGATTCAGTCGGTAGGAACCCAATTCCAAAAACTTTAACCAAAAGAATAACTTCACAACTCACACACAAAAAAAGCTCAGGGGTACGGTTCGTTTTCTTTGTCGTTCACATCATTGTGTTTCCCTGTCATCTCATCTATCAAAAGACTCCTGCCTATGGAAACTGGAAAGGGGCCAGTAGTTAACCCCAGTCTCTTCTGACCCTCATTGCTCTTGCTGAGGTCTCGTACCTTCCCCTGTGTCAGGAAAGCTGCAGAGGTGATTAGAAAACTATGTGCAGAAGGAAAGTAACAGTTCACAAAAGCAAGGGATGAACAGAAGACAAAACAAGAGGTGTCATAGATGATTCACTACGGAACGGTCTTTTCTTCATCTACAAAATGGACTTAAGATTTATCTTGTCAACTTGGTTATGAGTATAAAGCATAGTTGTAAGTGGGGATAACTTGTCCCATAGTAGTTATTCAATAATTGACTGCCATGACCTTTGAATTTGGAACCAGACTGCAGTGCCCATAAAATTACAAAATTTTGAACCATTTTTAATTGGAAAAAGTCTGATCTACGTCTGGATACTTTTGGCCAAGTTCAAAGCTATTCATTTGACAGATTATCAAGATAGATCCTTGAGATAAAAGTAAACCAAAGATTGTCTCTTCTCTTAAGAATGCAGTCCTGACCTAGGACCACAATTTTCCCCTGAAATTAGTGGTCAATGGGAGGGAAGTTGGAGGGTCATGACCAACTTTTGGAAATTATAAGTAGCAGCTCTCCCTCCATTCTGCACTGTGATGAGGGACTCTGAGTGAGGAAATTGTCTTTACACAGGGTTCCAGACAGATGAGTATCAGGTGTCACTTCACATGCGTAGTTTTATATTGACGGTAATTGTTTAATATTTTGTACAGGTAAGATGAAACTGATTTTTTTTGACCCTGGTGCAGATAGTTGGGTTAATGATATGCCTACATTTATGACATCTAATCTCAGTGGTCTGCAAAGGATTGTTCTCTCATTTCTTTTATTTAGTCATGCTCTTAGATCCCTCTCCACCCCTGCTGCCTTTTGAATGCATTTAATTTACATTCCTTTGTCTTCTAGAAAATTGCACTTTATTATTTCGAGTATTTCAAATTTTCACAAATGAATCATTTATAATTCCTTTTGTTTCACTTTTTTTCCAACCACCACTTTATTTTTAAAGTTCCACGTGGATTAGTATATGCACATTTTGTTCGTTCTGTCCAGCCCTAGCATTGTATTCTACACATTTCTCATCCATCCCCCTAGAATGGCTGCCCAGAATGGCTCCAAATCCCACCCTATATGAGACACCCTGGTACACTTTCTCTGTTCTTTGAGGCGCTCTTTGGACAATGTCCAGGGTTTGAATTTCTGGATCTTAGATTATGTTAGACAAAATACTGATGACCAGCTGCACCAGCCTGTGGTCCCAGAGATGCAGTGAGTATTCTGTATCCCTACAATTCCGCCTCACTTAGCACAGTCTAGTTTTGTTTTGTTTTTCAAATATTTTTGCTAGTCTGTTACGTGCAAATGACAGTACATTTTTTAATTTGCATTTCTCTGATTACTAATGAGTTTGAGCATCAATCTAATGCTTATTAACATTTTGGGTTTCTTTTTCTTTATTGATTACCTATTTACATAACTTCTACCTGTTTGATGGAGGAAGAATTCCTGTATTTTTTTTTCAATTTGCACTAATTGAATTTATATTCTAGATATTAGTCAGTTTTCCACTTTAGACATTGAAAGTACCTTTTCTCAATCTGTGTTTTCTGTTTTTACTGAGCATAAGCCCATGATACGTACAGTGTTTTAATAAGTATTCTTCCCTTCAATAACAAAGACATTCTTATATTTTCTTCTATTATTTTTATTGTTTTACTTTTCGAGTTTTGGGTTTTGATCTGTTTGGACCCCACTTTTGAATGTCCTGTCTTTCTCCATAGGGTGAGACAGTATTTCTATTGCATTTACTAATCTTAGTATGGTCTACTCACTGATAAGCAATGTAACTTTTGTCATAAAATATATGTTTATATTTTTCAAGGGACTGAGGTGAAGGTGCGTGGGTGAAATGGTAGTGGGAAAACCATGGGGACCACAATTGATGTCAAATATATATATATAAATAAAGAAAAAAAGGAAAAAAATATGTGTATATTTTTGATACTCTATCATTGAGATAGCTGTTCAATCCCACTACAATTATCTCTTTTTAATCTAAGTTTTAGAAAGGGCAAGTCCCCATCTCCTACCTTAGCTAGTCATGGAATTTTATTCCTTCTTATAAGTTTGAACTAAACTTTATCTTGTTCTTAGAAGAACACAGAATTTTTATGATACTGCTTTGAGTTTATAGATTAATTTAATAAAACTGCCATATTTGTTATATTATTTCATCCTATCCAGCAACATGGAATGACTAGATTTCTTCAGATTTTCTATACCTACTATTAGATTTTCTAAAGTTGTCTTCATATAGGTCTTCTGAGTTTGTGGTTAAGTTCATTCTTACATATTTATATTTTTTGTTGCCTTAGTATATCATGTCTTTTATTACATTTTTTAGTTAGCTATTGATGGTGTTGAAAATTTTTATTGACTTTTTTGAGTTGATGTTGTATCTGGCTACCTAGTCTAACTTTTATTGATTGTAATATTTGTTGATTGTGTTACATTTTCTATATATGATTGCATTAGCTGTACATAATGGCAATTATATCTCTTCCTTACTAATATTTATCCCTCACTGTGTTCCTTTCCTCTTTCTTTGATAAACAAAATTGGGGTAATGGATATCTTTGTCTTATTCCCTGTCATCAAAGGAATGTTTCTAATATTTATCCAAAATGTAAATTATTTACTGTAGGTTTTAGATATAGAAAATGTACCACAATAAGAAGGTTATCCTTTATTCTAGTTTGCTTAGAGTTTCAATCAAAAGGAGATGTTGAGTTTCATTACTTTTTTCTGTCATCTGGGATATTTTTATGATTTTTCTCTTTCAGTTTATTAATAATGTGATTTTTTTTTCTCCTCTGAGATACTACCTGCTTTCCCTTAATAAAAAATCACATAACTATGTCCTTATGTGGAAAATAAAGGTCTATTCCTTGCTAAGAATGTGAAGTCTTTATATATTTTTAACTCTTTCATCTTACAGTACCTTGCTGTATATGCATGGGGAACTTAAGTCTTTCACTCTAATTAATGAAAGGTATAAGATGAATATAGGTATACAGTATTATTCAAAATTAATTTTAAAGTTTTTTGGTTTCCATGTCAGCAAAACATTTTCCACTTTTCTAAACTTGTGTTTACTCTTCCACTTCTTAGATGGCATGTTTAAAAGTTTTAAATTCATTTAGCATGTTGTAGTTTTCTGAATAAGTAATACATTTCTGAGGCTCAAAGTTCAAAAGTTTCAAAAGGCATATAGAAAAAGTAACTTTCCTTCTAGTTCATGTCCTTCATCTGTCCAATTCCTTTTCCTGAAGTAAATTAATGCACAGGAACTAGCAAGTTTAGACATATTTATGCATACAAATATTGTAAACAAATATGCACATATAACCTCTGAAAACCTTTTTTTAAACAAATGTATTAATAGCGCTTCTTAGCACTTTGCTTTATTCATTTCTCAAATAGCTTAGGAATCATTCAATTACATAAAGAGCTTTTTATTATGGCTCTTTAGTATTTCATGATATGGATGTGACTTAATGGATGAATAGTCCCCTACTAATAGACATATAAGTAGTTTGCAGGCATTTGTTCTTACAAACAATATTTCATGTATGTGTGAATATATTAGTGGGAAAAAAATTCTTAGAAGTAGGATTTTTGGCCCCAAGATAGTTGCAGATGTATTTCTCATAGGTTTGCCAAATTATCTTCATCATAGAGATTGCAGTTTTTACAGAAATATGTAAGTGTACTTGTTTTCTCTATATTTTTACCAACAAAGTATATTACACTTCTCCAAAATGATATGTGAAAATTGTATCTCAGTAAAATGTAAATTTATATGCCTAGAACTGTAAATTGATGTGAGCGTCTTCTCAAATGTTTAAGAAGTATTTATACTTTCCCCCCTCGGGAACGATTTTCTGTGCCCATTTTCCTATGGGTAGTTGTTTATTAATTTATTGATTTTTAATAGTGCTCTATGTATTAGGAAGACTTATAATTTATTCTACTTAAAATATTATAACTTGTTTTATAACAGTTTGGGCCATGTAGATTTTTTTAATATATTGTACAATTCCTTATGGTTTCTTAATTTTATGCCATATTTGGACCCCACTTATTCCAACTTTATAAACAAAAGTTTCTACCGTTAATTTTCTGCTTTCATCTTTTGCATCCAACTTTTGATTATTTGATCTCATCTGAAGTTCACATTTGTCTGAGGTATGAATCCAATTGCATTTTCCCCCAGGTGACCACCCAGCACTACTTAATAAATAATTTCTCTCTTTCCCCATTGATTGCTGGTCCACCTTTATTAAATTGTAAATCCATGCTGCATTTTGACCTATTTCCTATTGTCCGTCCTGCAGCCTATTATCAGCATCCTACAGCTTCATGTACCCTGACTTAAAACATGCTTTGCTATCTTGGAGAGCTCGTCTGCCTCCCGTGCGCCTGCCCCCCCCCCCCCAGTACTCTTCTTCATAGTCGTTATTGCTTGCTCATTTTTCCTTTGAAACTTAGAATCATTTTATTGGACTTTCTATTGTGGTCATAAAAATTTGAATTCATCTAGGGAATATTGACATCATATCATTTAATGTCGTGTATGCACTTGACCCCTGAGCAAGAGCTGGGGTCCCCTTCGATGGGGGTGCCCTTCTCTTGTAAACAAACAGTGTGGATGTTTGATTTAGGCCAGTATACTCCAGTCCTGGAAGTGCTTTTTCTCTTCCTTAAGATTCTCTCGGTAATATTTTTTTCTCTGTCTTACTTTATCAGAAGACCACAGTGTATAATACATATACCATATAAAAGATGTTCATTGATTGTGTGTCAGTGAGGTTTTGGGTCAACAGCAGGTTATCAGCAGAGATGTGAGGGAGTCAAAGGTTATGTGAAGTTCAAGTGTCATATTTGTTTTTCTAATTTTTTATTTAAGAAGTAAGTGGACACAGTCAAATTATTCTTTAATGTACATAGACCATAGCAGTCTCTCAACCAGAAGCAACCACTTTTTACCTGCTTATGATTGGGTTAACCCCATATTTGAAAATAAGCAACTTTTATTGATCCTAGTAATTTTTCTACTTAACACATGCATTACTGACCTCTCAATGAGGAAGACAGTTTAGCTGCATTGCGCCATCCCACCTAAGGCACACACAGGTGTCCTTCCCACATACCTTCTCTATCCTTCCAGTAGAGTTATATCCTAATTTTGGTTAGATCAACATTCCATGTTTACAATATTTTGACTATGTAAATGTCATTCAAAACTGAACCATGCAGTAAATTATGATTATTTTCCCTGCCTGCACAACGATCATGTTTTCCCCGAAGCTAATATTTGCCTTGTTTATGGTTTGTTTGCTTCATTTTTATGTTTTTATTACTAATTCAGCCCAAACTCTTTGCAAATTATCTACAGCTCTTCTGAAGATAATCAGATGCTTCAGTTATTATTATTTTTTAATTTCATCCCTCTACAGAAAGTTCCTCCAGAGCCTCTGACCTGTTCTGCTCTGGGGTATTGGCCTCTCTGCCTGGTCACAGACCCTTCTTCCTTCACCACCATCTCAGAGGCCCGCTGTACTTCATGCCTGTCACCTCTGGCTCCTGTTTCCTTGCCACGTTGCCTTCCTAAGGGTGTGCATCCAGGAGACCAAGGAGTGAAGACCGTCTTTTCTTTTGTTTTTAACTCTGTCACCAACCCACTAATCTGACTAGAAATACTCCCGAAGGCATTGTTCCATTCCATTCCAGCACCCAACAGTGTTTTGAGATGACTGAAGTCATTCTGGTTCAAGATTATAAACAGTTCCCCACACCCTGCCCAAATGCATAGGATTCACTCAGTGTTTCATTATCTAAAATCTCACAATGCTATACTTTAATGTGGATCAGAGTTCATCCATTTGTTTGATTCGGCTCATATTGGACTATTTCACTCTGGCAACATATGCTCTTCAAAGAAGTTTTTTCTCGAACTCTTTCACTGATGATTCCATCCCTTAATTTTCTGTGCTTTATTTCCCTGGAACTTTATTATTTGTATGTTGGAATTGCCAGTCTGCTAAGATTCCCGTTTATGCTTTTTCCCCCCAGATCTTTGGGTTTTTTGGCTCTGTTTTTCATGAGATTTCTCTAGCTTCATCTGCAAACCCTTTTATTGAGCCTTAATACATACTGCTATATTTTTAATTTCTAAGCGTGCTTTACTGTTTTTCTGAATGTTTCTTTTTCTACCATTTTGTTCACAGTTTTACAATATCTTCTTTTATCTCTCTGGGGGATGTTAATAATAGTTGTTGCTGTTGTGTTTTAAGTTGTCTTCAACACTGAATAGTCCATTTCCTCCAAATTGCTCTGTTCTGCTTGTTTGTTTTGATCTTTATCTCTTACTTTTGATGCTTTCCCCAAATATCTCTAATGAGTTAGAAATGTTGAGACTAAGACAAGTTTCACTGGGAAGGGCTCTGTTTAGAGAGGAATTAAGGAATAGATGTATTGAGGTTAATCATTGATTTAAGCAGGGGGAGGTGAAGAAAGAGAAGGTGATTTTCTAGGTCTTAGAGTCACAGTGGCAATGACTGTTCAGTGTTGGAAATGCTGAGTTTGGTTTTTCTGTGATTTGTGGCTTTTATTCACCTGTAAGAAGTTTCCGTTTGTAGTGTTTTTACATAATCCCCTGACAATGCACTGTGTATATTGTCTAAACCCACACCGTCAAGCCCAGAACCACAGCAAGTGTATATCTAGCCCCTTCGTAGTCTGGAGAGACACTGACCGTCAGCCAGAAAATTCTGAGCCTTGCTGGATGTTACTCAAAGTTGTTGGGACCTGAGGAGACAGCAATGAGGAAGTCATGGTCTCTGGCCCTGAGGCCCTGTGGCCAGTGGAAAAGCTTGGTCCAAGAGCCTTGATGAAATAGAAGTTCACACATATAACCATGAAACACCAGAGGCAAAGAATTAGATAACTGTGGGTTGGAAAGTGATTATGAGTTTACCAAAGTGCTGTGTTTACCCAGGAGAATAACGAAGTGGAAACATGAAAGGTGCAATGTGTAGGGGCAGGACAAGGTTCTATCTGACAGGAGACAGAGCACGGGAAATAACAGCTCGCTATCAGTGGAATAACCCAGATGAATAGCTGAGCATTGTCTCTGCACCTTTGTCCAACGTGCAACATCCTCATCCTTCATGAGAGGCATAAATGAGTCCATCAGGACGTCCCAGGAGGCCAGCTGCCCCACCCTCTCCAGGCCGAGCAGCAGAACTCCTGGGGATGGCACAGGTCAGTCCCCACGTGGCTCGCTGTGTAATGTTTCTGAGTGGCCAATTAATTCTGCTAATCACATTAGTGACAATTAGCAAGAAGCTCCTCTGATTAGATAGCTGTGGTCAAGAGACTCTTACACACTTGCATGTGCTGAAAACTACGTTCCTTCTTTACAGATCCTATTTATTTCTGCCAACAGGGAACATGAGACTTAGCCCAGAAGGACCCACCCCTTCACCCTTAGTCCAGATGACTTATAAAAGGAAAGACAATGTGATGCTGAATTAACTTTGACAGATTTCCTGGAAGAAGGCACCATGTCGTGTGTGTGTTGCACTGGACTCAGAGCATGTCATGGGGAAGGCAGTGGAATGTGGTACTCACAGGCTGAGGTGGCCCCACATCGAGCCCTGGCTCCAGTGTTTCTGTTTAGTTTCTTAAAAAAAAAAAATGCTTTTCCTCACTTTTTTCATCTATAGCTTGGGAATTATAGTGCATACTTTATAGGGATATAGTAAGAAGTGTGTCAAATCATTTAAATGTTGGAACAGTGCCCTACACATTTATCAATAACAGTTATTGAATCAACAACATACTTATTAATTGCCATATTTATTTATACTGGCTCAAGAATATATTGGGAGGATTGAAATATTCCAATGGGCAGATCATAGTGATGGTGAAGTTGGTGGGGATGAGCTGGAATCCAGATCCAGTCTTTTAGCTGTGCTCCCTGCTTTGTTCTAAAAGTCAGTAAGCAGTAAGCATGTGTACTGCATTGTAAGTGAGCATTGGTCTGCCTGCTTCCCTCACTGGACTGTGGATGCAGTGAGAACAGAGAGCATAGCATTATTTAAATTCTTTCTTTATTATGAGTCATTTACACATGCATATAATTTGGGGGGTTCATTTTCACACATCTCCATTGCACATGCTTAACTTACCCACACCAATACTCCTGTGCCAATGACCTATCCCCTTTTCTCCTATCATCTCCTCCCTCCACCATATCTCTCTGGTAACAAGTATGTTTTTGACAGTCTAAGAACTACTTTTACAGTGTTTTACCAGTAAGTGTTCTCTGGCAGTATCTTTCATGTGCTGATGTATTTCAATTAATATCGTCACCTCCTGATCCATCCATTTTGTCCTTCAGTGGATGAATGGATAAGGAAGTGGTGGAATATATACATTATGGAATACTACAAAGCTGTGGAAAAAATGAATCGGTGGCTTTGAGGACAAAATGGATGAACTTCGAGGTGATTATATTAAGTGAGATATGTCAGAAAGTGAAAGTCAGTAGTAATAAATCTTGAACTCAGTGAAAGAACCTTATAGCTACCGGAGGAAACAGGAGGGAGGGAGAGGGGATGGAAAAAGGGGAGATAAGGGGTATTGGCATGGGTGGTTTGGTAGAGGATGAGTGGAACGATGCACATGTATGAAGAGCAAAACCATAACCCCCAAATTAAAATAAAAAAAAAAACTTTAATTTTCAGAGAATATCATACCCAATGCCCTGGTTACTATTTTTTACACAGTTGAAATCAGGTAAAAATGAAAAAATACAGCACGTAAGAAAAAAGCAGCAATGAAACAAGAAAGATGATGCTAGAGGAGACTTTGAAGGAAGAGCAGAGTTTGCTCATCTTGCTGATGACTCATTTAAATCACAGATCATTTAAAGATCACGTGGTCCAGGACCTGCCTCCATTGGATTTTTCCTGTGTCCCCACCATCACCACCCTGTAACCGTCTTACCCCCAGTGTGCGAAACGAATCCTCTTAGAGTCACCTATGTCTTCCTTAGATGGTATCAGTGAATAATGACTACATTTGTGAGTATTTTCTGTCTCCCAGGCCTGACTTGGTGTGGTGTGCCAGATGGAATCTGGGGTGCCCCTCCAGATCCCCAGCTCTTCATCATGAGCCTTACACTATCCCCTTTTCTTGCACATGGGCATGACCTGTGACTTTTATCTAACAAGTAGAACATGGCAGGTGCAGGGCAGGGGTTTATGCATACACAGAGGGTTGTATGACCACCTGGTTGACGACCTCCCACCCCATGGCATGGGTGGGAGCTGGCAGCCACGTCGGGGCAGAAGTGAGTGAACCTAAAAGCAGATCCTTCCCCAGCACATCTCATCTGACCTTGCAGCCCTGGCAGAATAACCTTGATGGTTGCTTTGTGAGACCCTAGAAAGAGGTTTCTATAATCATGTGTAGAGTAGTGACCCACAGAAATCATGAGGTAACCAATGTGTGTTGTTAAAACAATCAATCAAAAAAATAGCTGTGTAGTATCCGGGCGAGGACACATTCCACCATTTCTATACCCAGTCATCTTGTCACTTAGGTTGGGTCTGTGACTTGGCTACTATTGTAACGCTGCTATGAACTTAGGCGTGCATATTTTTTTCATATTAGAGTTTTCATATTCTTTGGATAATATCTAACAGTCGTTGCTGGGTCATATATCTCCATTTTTAGTTTTTAAAGCTATCTACGTATCATTTTCCATACTGGCTGCAGCAAATTACATTCCCATTAACAGTGGTTTAGAGTTCCTTTTTCTCCACATCCAACATATATTATTTCTATTCATTTTGGCATAGACCATTCTCAGAGATGAGGTGATATCTCATTGCGATCTTGACTTCCTTTATAATAAGTTAAATAGTTTTTCAATAGTTAGTCATCCGAATGTCTTCTTTGGAAACTATTAAGATCTTTTTTGACTGGGTTGTTTGCTTTCTTTGGTGGTTAAGTTGTGTGAATACTTTATATATTTTGGACATTAATCCCCTGGCAGGTGCATGATAGGCAAATGTCTCCTTCCAGTCTCTTGGTTGCTTTTGTGTTTTGTAGTGGTTGCTTTGAAGGTACAAAGGATTGTTCATTTGATGTGGTCCCGCTTGTTTATTTTGCCTTTGTTCCATGGTGATGCACCTCCAAGTATATCTCTGTGACTGGTGCTGGGGTTGGAGCACTGTGGGTTTAGATTTGTTTGTTTGTTTCTCTTCTTTATTTGCGTTGCCTGCGGAGGGCTGGGGCGGGGAAACACAGTGGTTCAAAGGCTTAGTCTCGGGCCTGGGAGGGGGCGGCTCCTGGCCATGTCTTCTCTCTTCAGAGTAAGTTCTGTTCAGTGCTTTGAAGAGCCTGAATTCCTGCCCTGTCTCCTTGCGGCTGCTCGCTGGCCTAGTGTTGGCGCTAGACTGCAGGGTGCCAAAAATGGCTCAGAACACTTTTAAGATGTATTTATTATGCACACAGAGCAGGGGCGCAGGCCAGAGGTGTGGAGGGTGAGAGAATCACCAGAGGCAGAGCGGGGAGCAGAACAGGCAGATGCACTGAAACACACTGCTGAGGGGAGCAGCGGGAGGCAGGAGAGGTCTGCTGCGCCCTGTGGGTCCCCTCTGCTTCACAGTGCATTGCTTAACCCATTGCGCCACCAAGGAGGCCCCCGCCTCAGGATATTTTTTTCAGAGAGCAGGCAAGGGAGGTCTCCTCCACCTGTTAAACTCCCCTCCCCCCAACTACCCTCTGGAGACTGAATCAGCTCCTCGTGCACAACACTGCAACCATTTTTTTCTTCATCCTGCATTTCCAGTGGGAGGAGAGGGAGCATCTCTTATCCCTGCCTTTGCTGCCAGCTCAGCCACCGAATCCCAGACGGCGGTGCCTTCACGCCTGCCTGCCTGAAGCGCTCCTTCAGACGTTCCTCTGACGTCACCCGTGCCTAGGAGGCCGGTGCCCAGCACCTGCCGTCCTGCTGCCCTGGCTGTGACCGCCCCACCTCTTCACTGACTTCCCCTCAGGAGCCTCCAACTCTGTGCAGAACCTTCAAGAACGTCCTGTGTCTCTGTCGATGGACCTGCAGATCGTCCTTTGAGCTAGTTTGATTCTGGTTTTATTTTCTTTTGAGCTGTGTTTAGGGGAGCGGGTCCCAGACCTCTCGGTTCCGCCGTGCTGTGGGTCGGGTCTGGAGAGCTTAGCTACCTTGACCCTGTCGTCTTCGCAGTGTGCTGCCTGGGATGTTGGTGGAGCCCAGAGGGCTTGCTGAACCATTAGCACAAGGGAACTCGGAGGCCAGAGTCAGCTCCCCATCCTGACTCTGCCTTTTCCCAACTGGGTCTGGTCCTTAAGCTGAACTTCATTTCCATTAGCAGCCAAACGATGATCATGCTCCCTTTCAGTTAAAGTGAAAGATGGCATAGAAAAGGGTACTAATTAGAGTTGATACACTCATTTGTTTTATTTTGAAAGACAATGAAGACTCAGCATTTGTACTCTATCAACTGTAATTACTGCAGTTATTATTATTATTATTTACCCTTTTTAGGTACACAATCATATGTGAGAATGTACTCACCTAATAAGAAATCAGAGCAACAGAGAATACCAAGTCCACATAGGTTGTGACCCCCTACTGCTTTATAGGCGACATGCTTATTAGCGTCAAAGCCTTAAGTCAATGCATTTCAGACAGATTTGTGTATCCGTTAAACCCGCTTTCATGTTTACTAGCCTCTTCTTGGAGGGCGCTCCCCATAAGGGATATACCATAGTCATTAGTCCATCAGTACACATTTAGCTTGGCTGTAGTATTTTGCCATTACCAAAATAAATGCTTTACTGGGCCTCTCCAAATCTATTTCTTGGGGTGCACAGAGCATTTCCTTGAAGCAGCTGCAAAATCTACAGAAGTAATGCCTTCTCTTTTACTAGGTTTTGCCAAAGTGCTCTAAGTGGCTCTACCAGTTGGCCTTTTTCTTTCCTCCAGAGGTGTAAGAGAGTACTCCGTTCCCACCCACCTTTATCAGCACTTGCTGTTACAAGAATATTTTCATTTCTGAACCCCATCTGATGGGTTGAAAATGGCATCACGAATGCCCAACAAAGAGGGGAGTCAAGCACTCTCGTGTCGTGAGGGATGCTTTGTGCATGTCCTTAATCTTGAGACAGCCCTGTGAGTGAGCCGTTACTCTCTTCACTTCACAGGTACATAACCAGAGGCCCAGAACATTCCTACATTCCCATCACCCGCGAGGCCCGTAATGGTAAAATGTGCACGCACAGGGATAGCATGGGGATACGGCTGTCTCCCGACAGGTGCGCTGGTGCAGACTAAGGACGGGCTAGGAATTGGAAGTAGACTAAAAATCACTGATAAGGATTTTGGCGGTAGATCGCCTTAGGCTCCAATCTACTTCCCAAATGTCTAGCTGTCTGATATTGGGGGAATCGTTTTGTTACAGGGCAAACCTAATATAAAATGGGTTTGCCTGATTGGGTTTTTACCCGCGCGCTTGAACGGCACTTATGATGCCCCAATTGCAGGCACACATAACAAAGGTTAATAAAGGGGTTTATTTACAAGGGAAGGGAAATAGTGTAGTGAATAACACAAGGGGAAGAGAGGGATACAGATTCGTAAATGTTTTACCAGTTCCTCGGAGCTGGACCCCAACGGCGCGCTGAGAGCTGGCTCCCAAGGAAAAGAGAGCCCCAAGGCCCACGTGTCTGCTTTTTATACTTAGCCTGGCTGCTCAGCTCCACCCTCAGGTCCCAGTGATCCGTTTTTTGACAATGGCCTTATGGGATTTGTAGTTCTTGGATTTTGTAGGTCTGGAATGGGGGTCGAAGTCTATAACCCATTTTTGTAATTCATTTAGGTGGGTCTTTCCCCCTAACAGTTTGATTTCTTGAGACTATCCAGTTTGTTGTCTGGAAAATCAGAGTAAAATGTATCTCCCGGGACTGCTGTAAGCCTTAAAGGGTAATGTATAGATTCAAGGCAACTTTGAAAAATCATTAGCTGTTTTTTTTTGCCATTGAGAAAGAAAATTCTGGCTGGCCCACGGGAAGTTGTTGCTGATGAAATGGTTAAGTGTTGCCCACTGGGGCCCTGCCCCATGCAGAGCTCTTAGGTGTCTGTGAGCAGGACAGTTGTTTTTGCCTTAAACCGGAATGAGAAATTGTTTTCCTTCTGTGAGAAATTGTGAGGACTAAGACTGGCCAGTCTTGGTGAGTCCCCAGAAATTCCTACGTGTTAGGGGTCTGGATGCCTAGCTGACAGATGGGGCCATGAGACCCAGGGTAGCTTCTGGCAGCCCCTGCAGTCCTATATGGTGTCCTTCATCTTTCCATCCACCTCTGGGGGCTGCAGAGTTGGCACTGGGTCTCCAGCTCCCAGCCCTTTCCCAGTCAAACCCAGTATATATCTTGCCTTGCCATGAGAACCCAAAGAGCTTCCCTCAGCCTCTTTATCAGAGCCCATCACTGCAGGACTGCAGAATCTTCCCCAAGAAAGAGCCACCTTGTCCCATCAGCTCCACATTTTAAGCTGGTGCTTCCCTCGTCATGCATCTTCTTTCCCCACAAAGCTTAGCACTTGCGTTGCTGGACAGCTCCATTTTTATTAAGTGTTTCCCATGTGCCAGGGACTGTCCTTCTTTACAAGGTATGAAGCTTGGGTAGGTTCATTAGTCTCTCTTCCCTGTTTTCTCATCTGCATGATAAAACTGATGGCAAGACTCATGTGGGTCTTTAGAAGACTCGCTGAGAGAGGGCACAGCTTGGGGTGCAGCGTGGGCACTCAGCAGACCCTTGTCAAGCTCTCTTCCTGTCCTCATGCTGTAGGTGGCTAGCTACGAGGTCTGAGTTATGAGGAAGCAGCGTCTACGTCAGGTCGCAGAGGGAGGGTGGGCCTGACTTTCGGCCTCCGAGTTGCCGGTGATAGTGTAGATTAAGATGTAGCTGGTGTCATCTGGGTGGTGTCCTGCAGTCCCATTCTACGCCTTGTCTTCGATGTCTTTGCCATACAAGACTCGGTCCTTGTGGAAACCCACACAAGGTGGGGATGTTTGCCGAGGATTCAGAAGAACTCTCGCAGCTGGACATGGTGCGTGGAAAGCTCCAAGGAAGGCCAGTAAAAACGGCGCCAGACCCAAAGGCAGCAAGATTCAAGCACACAGAGCCTGTGTGGTTTCTTTCCCTGACCTAAGCCATGGCTGGCCTGACAGGGTGGTTGCAAACGTCTGTCTAGCCACCTTCTGTTTCCCAGGTGGCTCTGACCCACCTTCTTCAGATTCCCCATCCCGCGGGCCCTTTCTTCACTCAGTGCTCCATACCTATCTCTGTGGAGAGAGCACGTGGTTGGAGAGGGTCAGCTAGATGGAGCACATGAAAGGTCGGCAGTGTGCATGTGCTGGGCCAGAGAAGAAAACAGCTACTGCTCACAGGGCATCTCAGAGTCACGCCCTCTCACCTTCCCCATCACCTGCACACAGATGTCATCCTCAGTTAGCTGAAGGAACAGAGCCAGAGGGAGCCCTCCGCCTGTTCCTGGGTAAGCAGAGACACTGAAACAATTATAGCCTCCTTCGTACCCCAGATACTCTTTATGCACTGTATATGTACACACACATACACGTGTGTATATATGTATGCATACACATTCATGTATATGTGGTCATGCATTTGACCTTTACAATGACCCTTTGGGGTTGAGGCTATTATAATTACCCCCATTTTTTTGACATGAGGAAACTGAGGCACCAAGAGACAGCTTGCCCAAGACTGCACAGCTAGTAAGGGCAGAACCAGAATATCAGTGAGAATCTGTTCTCTTAATCATATTATACAGCTGTATACAGACAAGTGCACCCCAAAACCAGACACGTCGCCTTCATGCCCCAGCTCCCAACCTACACCTGGTTTTCCAGGTAGTTGACTAAAAGGCATCAGGGTGGCTTGTTACCTTCCGCTGTGACCTTCAGGAAGAACACTAAGCTCCCTGAGAGAGACCCCCCTGCCCCCCACTGCCTAGGCAGGAAGAACCAGGGGTGAGAGTCACTTTTGATCACCCAGTCCTGCATGGAAGCACTGAGTTCTTGGAACAGACTGCTCCAAATTCCTCCACTTGATTTTCTGGAATCAAATTAGGTTGGTGAATAGGCCAATGGCACTTTCATCAATTTCTCAGCCTTCCCCTGGAACTGAGCCTGATTTCCTTGGCCTCCCGCAAAGCTGCCTGCTGTTTACTGAGCAAACCAGCTCCCAGAACCAGCCCTGCGTTAGCAATGCAGCAGGGCAACGTGGTGGAGGGAAGATTACAGGTATTAGAGGCCATTTAGGATCATTTAGAATCGAGCTGTTTTCTGAGCAGGCAATTAATCCAGTGGCATTAAAGAGAGCTGCTGGGGCTCCCACACCTCTCCCAGCTTTAAGAGGAGGATTTGGGAGGCTTCTGTTAAATGACTTTTGTAGTTAGCCTGGGGGCTCAGAGGGGCATCTTTTTGCTTTGGGCAGGTGTTGGGGGGTGGGGGGGCTCTGGGAGCCTCTCTCCCCAATGCTCTAGATCTACTTTGGGAAGAAGTCTGTACTGAAAGGTTGGGTTTGCCTGGATCCTTTGGCAGACCAAACCTAAGCCCCGCCCAGGATCCCAGAACAAAAGTTGGCTGGACGGCCTCAGGTCTGGTGAGATAGTTTGCAACCCAAAGACGCAAATGCACTTTCTCAGGGTCTTCCACATTTAAGATGGAACTGGCCACAAATGTGGGTAGCCTTTTTATAGGGCACAAATGGCTTCCTGAAGGACTCTAGAATTCTGCTATTTACTGAAAACCTACTATGTGCTGAACACGTGTGCACCACTACATCAGCCTCAAAAAACAGCCCTCTCAGGTGGGGATGACAGCAAAGGAAGCTGAGGATCAAGGGACTTAATGAACTTGGGGCTTGAACCATGACCCCAAGCTGACCCCGTACCCTAAGCTACACACTGCCTTCATGGGTCTGTGTTAATGAGACTCCCATCACAGGCATGGGGTGGACAAAGGGTCACACAGCATGGTCTCTGCTCTTCTGTAGAACTTTCCGTGTCCCCAAACCAAGTTATGTGCCTTCTAACTCCATCACTGCTTACTGCACTACAGTAAAATACCTGGTTTGAGGAGCTGTCTCACCAGGCTCCCATGAGAACAATGGCCATGTGATACCCATCTTTCTGGCGCCAGCAAACCAACAAAAGCACTGATACTTCTATAACACATGCTTGGCCGAGTCTCTTCACTTTTAGGTATCTAAGTTAACCCTTCCAGTAAAATTAGAGAGCTATACTCCATGCTGAGGTCTGGGGTCCACCCCATCTCTGATTTGTTATGAGACTACGCTTCTGCAGGACTACTAGATTAATAGTCAACATCCATCCATTAAAGCGGTCTCCTTAACATAGTCATAAACTCCCCCAAGGTACTAGGGATCCCTGTCCTTGGTCTCTTGCATGTGGTTTTCATATTCTTGAGCACCCAGCCATAGGTGTATTCCACTGACAGCCACTTACTCTCATGGTTGGCGACACTTCGCAATGAAAGTGCCAGGAGCAGGAATGAAGAGGGTCTGGGCACCAATAGATATTCAGTATGCACTTGCTAAGTGAGTGCTTGAGGGTAGCTGCTGACTTTTTTATTGATGTCTCCCTGCACCGAGACAGGCACATTTGCTATCCCAAAGTAAAATCAATAGTCAGTAAGAAGGTAATTAATCTCATTCCCAATTTCTGGAGATGCCTTTTGACTATTGATAGTAACAAAGTAGACTTCTGAGTAGACTAAACTAGACTATAAAATAGACAGTGTTCTAATAGCAGAGTAGATCATCTTGAATATGTAAATTTTCAAGTTTCTATTGTTTCCGTTCTGTTCTTCTGAATACAAAGGAAGATACACTCTGTAAAGTGCTAACAGTTCATAAAGTCTCAGCGTGACTTAAATAGAAGTTTTGCCCAAAGAAAACCACTGTGGGCACTTCAGTATACATTAACATCTCCATAACTTTCAGATTTTGAGTCACAGACTCCTAGATTCCAAATAAGGTACTGCTAAACAAAAGTCTGGCAAACCTACATGTCACTAACAGGTGGCAGCAGGAGTATACTTGGTCGTTTCAGGCTTAAGAATTAAGTTGTATATTGACCAAACATTTTCCGTGCTTTGTATTGGGTTTGACGGTGTGGGGCCACTGTACTGGGTATTGTGTCATAGGGAAGATTCTAGGATGATGTTTCTCAAAGGTGTGCCATAGTGCACTGCTATCCAATTTATTTTGTATTCTTATGTAAAGAGAAAGTACTTGGACCCTACCCCAAGCTCACCAAATCAGAAGTAGTGTTTGTGGATGCCTCATTTGTATTTCTACAAACTTGGATGCCTGAATCCTACCCAATTCCCTTTCCAGTTGGTTTCAACTGACAAATTTGAGGTCAAGGTTGGGCAAGCCAATGGGTCGAAAGAAGACTTGTTCCACAAGGAAAGCACAGGTATTTTCACAAACACAAAGGAAGACAAAAACGAACTCTTCAGGGCATCAATTTTCATTTCCAAATTGGTCTATTAATTCTTCTTCAACCCATAAGTCTGAGCACAAAAGCCATTTCACCTCTAAAGCCTTCCCCAAGATCTCCAGGCTAAGCTAACTCTTCTTCAGCACTCAGACAGCAGTTTATATTTCCCTCAAGTAGCACTTCACACGTTGTTACTGACCTAACCAGATCTCATTGCTCGCACTCAGAAAGCCAGCCTCTGAGCCATATGATTGTCTCCACAAATGAAGCCCTTTGCTAACATGTGGCACCACCACAGGAGCAGTTAGTATTCTAAAGAAGCCATCTCTTAAGTGGTGAATGAAAGAAAGTTATATGGAAAGAAAGAAATGCAAGGACATGAAGGGTATGGTGAGGGTTTCTTCGTTCTCAGGTCTGGGAAGGCACCAGGCAGTCAGTCACAAGGTTATTGATGAACTTTTTGGAATATTTTCTCTCTTCTATGTTATCAGCTCAAAACAGCCCTTTGGGTGTTCATCAGGCACTGGTGTTATCAGCATTCTGTGAAGGAAAAAAATATGTCCTTTAAGTATTAATCAATTCTGTATCATGAATTAGCAAAGAGCTTCATGAGGTATGTGGAAAAGTGCTAGAGTGAAATGCTAGGTTAAGGGTTAAGGCAGAGGTGCATCCCGGTCCTTGGTTCAGGCCTGGCCACAGCGTTACATTGGATTGTCTGTGCCTGTCGCTCCCACTCGCCTCACACGTCTGATGAATGGAGCCATGTTTTATAGTGTCTGCCATACAGTAGAGACACAGTGACTGAAGAAAGGATGACTGGTTAAGTTAGAGAAAGTTCATAGGCATGCTTGGTTGCTCCTCACATTCTGAAAAAGAAGATGTTTCTAGAAAGTATGGTCTCCCTCCTGTTTATCAGGTCTTGCTTCAATAAATTATTTCTAATTTCTCATTGATTCTACAAGATTCTATGAGACCTCATTGACCTATCTGCAAGCTACTTCCTTTCTCAAGATAGATGAAATCAACTAGTGACTGGTAGTAAACAGCAAGTCCATAGACTTAAGAACTCACCCAGTATCAATAAAGCTCAGTCTAACAAACAGACTTGATCTGCTTGTAGATAATGAAAGCTTCTAGCAATGTTCTCTAACCAACACTGGGCAAGGAAATGGAGGGGTAAGAAAGCTTGGAGCTGAAGAGCTGGAGAGAGAAGCTAGATAAATTCATTTTACAGTGACTCGGATACTAATTTTCAAATAAAAACCCCTTTCTTTGCCCAGATGACACACTCATCAAGTCATCTTTTGACTGTAACAAGTTGCTCAGGAGTAAAGGTGATTTTTAAAAAGATTTTAAAACTTATGTTCATCTGAACACGCAGAGAGTATTTGCAAGCTTGATGATAACTACTTTTAAGAGCAGGCACTGGGGCCTGGCAGTGCAGCGGGTTGAGTGTCGCACTGTGAAGCATCCGCGGCACAGCAGCGCGAGTTCAATCCCCAGCCAGGGAGGGGACCCCCAGGGCGCAGCAGACCTCTCCTGCCTCCCGCTGCTCCCCTCAGCAGTGTGTTTCAGTAGATCTGCCTGTTCTGTTCCGCTCTGTCTCTGGCGAATCCTCTGACTCCCGTGCTTCTGGCCGGTACCCAGCTCTTGTGTGCATAAGTGAATAAATATTAAAACAACAACAGAAAAAAGAGTAGGCATGCTTTCTCCCATTCTTCCCTTCAGAGTTGCGGCTGTTCTTGTTACAGGGGTGCCAGACACAGCTCATCACCCTTTGACAGTCTTCGGGTGCTCTCTTCCATGCTATTCAACCTCCAGATGCCCTTCTTATTTTGACCAGACAGGTCAGGTCCTTTAATGTTCTTTGGTCTTGGGAGATTGTCCTTCCTCTTTGGAATCCAGCAATTATATTGCACACGTCTTTATTGGGCACTTAGAAAGTTCCTTGCTCTGTGCTAGACGCTGTCTCGTTCAATCTTACAGGTGAGGAAACTGAAGCAGGATTATGCACTGAAACTGGAGCAAGTAAATTTAGAATTGAAAAGGCCAGTTCCGTTTCACATAGATGGTGAGAAACATCTAACTTCTTTCTACAAGAGCTGTCTGGCAGGAAGCATAAAAGGATTAAAAAAGACAGTGACAAACGGATGAGTGACAAGACCATAAATGTTTAGTGACCAGGTTTTGTAAGAAAAAAAAAATCAGGGACAAAGTTGACAGGTGAGATGCACTTTCAAAGGATAAGAGCCCAATTGTTTAAGAAATGAGATTACCCCAGAAAATTTCAGGCTATAAGGTCACAGCTCTGTAATGCTAAAGTAGCAAGGTCTCCGTGGGTGCAACCGTAGCATGCAGTAGATGGTATACCTCTGTTTATATTTAGTATTTAAAGCTCTGATTCTGTGAGAATAACAAGCTGTCTTTTGTGCCTTTTGAGAGTTTGCTAAAAATTATAATGTGAGTGTGATTTTTGTGGCTTATAATAGCAAATATGTATTTAGTCTTCCTGGTTTTGGTAGTTTCTAAAGACCTTGGAATTTCCTAAGTGACGAGTGATGACGGTGTCTTTTGTTATGGTCATGAAACAACTTAATTTTTTCAATGGAGAAAGGTTTAGTTTCATATTTTTTCCAATTGTTTATTGAGGTGAAGTTGGTTTACTTAAGGCTTACATAACCTTTTGTTTTGGGGGTTATAGGTTCAAGTGTATAGCCCACCACCAGTGCCCCAATAACCCTCCACTTTGCTCCGTTGGGAATGAGGCAACTTCTGGAAAGACCTGGTAACCTAATGATGGAGACTGGCTGCCAGGGGAACCACAGGATTGATTAGAGAATTGGAACTTTCATTCTCACCCATTGACCTACGGGAAGGGGGCAAGGGCTAGAGATTCAACCCACCATGTCTACGTAATGACGCCACCATAAAACTCAAAAGGATAGGGTTTGGGTGGACTCCGGGTTGGTGAGCACTTGATGGTACTGAGAGAATTGATGCCCTGGAGAAGACATGGAAACTGCACCTTTTCCCCACACCTTGCCCTGGGTATTTCTTCCTCTGGCTACTTTAGAATTATGTTCTATAACAATAAACCTGTGATCTAGTAAGTAAAATGAACACAAAAATGTCCCTGACTACAGGCAAGTGTGTTTGAGTTTAAGAGGTCTTGTCTTTGACATAAAATATTTAAGTTATTAGCATACACTTATTGGATATCTGCTAAATGCTGGAACTATGAGGTCTGTTGGACTTAGAGTTGTGAAGGTAAATGAGACAACACCATGCTACTAGAATGTCTATAGCAAGTTACTTGGCCTATTTTGAGATTTAAGACGTTACCCAAATAAATATCATTTGGGCTAATTTCTGAAGGGTCACTAGGCATTAAAAGGCAAAATGTGCAGGGAAAATATTCCAGGTAAAAGGAACTAAGAATGTAACAACTCTATGGGTGGAAGAAGCATCACTTATTCTAGCAACAATAAGAAGGCCAGGTGGAGTATCAGAGAGACCAACAGTGCCAGTTTATGGGCAGTGTTAAGGATTTTGCTTCTGCCCTAAGAATGATGGAAAGCCACTGAGATGGGGACGAAAGGAAACGAGAGTGACATAGCTGTGTGTTTTAACATATGCTATATTCTGCTAGCTAGAACTTTGAATTCATTTTTTTCTATAGCAATAACTTAATAAGTAGTAGCTCTGTGAAGCCAGAATAATGCTATTAGCACAATGGCTTCAGCTAAATAGCCTATTGAAAAGCTGGCCTTGGTTGCCAACTACCATTTATAACTTGGTTTCTATAAGAAAATGCATTCCAAATTCCAAACAACCTAATTACAAATGACAGTTTGGGGGACAACCTGTAATCTACTTAGACTTGTAAAAAACCTCTACCATGTTTCATATCAAAGGTTGTTAAGAAAGGTGAGTAACAGACTTTTGATTTTGAGATGGTGAAAAGCCCTCTGTTCCCTTGTGCTCTCAGAAACCACCCCACCATAAAATGAAAAATCAAACACAAAGGAAATACAAGTGGTATGGCAAAGAGAGAAGGAATCTCTCATGCTGGACATCAGCTGATGAAGGACAGCGTGTACAGTTGTAGGGTGCACTCAAATACTAAGGGAAAACATCTTGCTGTAGACCTCAAGCAGTGTCAGCAGGACAGCAGATGAGATTAATAATATACCCCAATGACCCAAACCAATAGCCCCTTGATGTCAGTGTCAGGGACAGAGAACATAGGGGAAGGCAATGCCTGGATACCATTTGGCACCCCAGAAAGGCAATCAAGGAATGCCTGAATGCAGAATCAAGGAGCTTTCTGTTAATGCATCAGGGTGGGAGAGACCAAGCCTGTGACACCGACCCTTGCAGGGTATAATAAGTAATAGCTGCACCCAACAGATTTTACCATAGAGAACTTTGCTCTATTGGCAGTTTACACTATAAAGGATTTTACTATGATTTAGAGAGTGTGGTCCTGTCCCATTTCCAATGAAGCCTTCTATAAATAGCTAATACAAGTAAAACTCAACTTAGTCAAAGACTAGCAATAACATCTCTTTAAAAAGAAACCAGGGCAATTGCTACATAAAGATAATTCATTACAACTGAGGGAAAGAATGGGGAGAAGGGAAGTAACACACACACACTGCTAGAAAGTGCTACAACTTTCATATTACAGATAAAGTGAAAATTAGAGTCAGTTTATCATCATTAACTTAAAAAGAAAATTAAGCACTTGCCTCTTTATACCAAAACAACACAAAAAGAGCAAGCAGGGAGAAAACATGATCCTACATCAGGAATGAGGTGATCTAGCAAAATAAGATGGTCACAGAAATGAAGAACCATATGGGAAACATTACAAAGGAGAACGATCAAATATAAAAATTATTATAAAGCTGGTGAAACCATGGGGGTCAAGGAGCTGGAAATCAACAAAACATCATTGGCAAGAAATCAATAAACATGGACTACAAAGGAGATCCAACATGTACATAATTGGTGGCACCAAAGATGAAAATTGAAGAAATATAAAAGCAAAAAATCAAACTGAAGACACCAGGAATTAAAGACTTAAAACTGTATAATAAAAGATCACACTATGGTATTGGAAAATAATGTCCATCAAATTCAGAACAAAAATTCACTAGTGAAAGTGATATATTTAAAACATAAGAGTTTGGGGGCAAGCAAACATTTCATGTGGCCTATAAAAGAAAAATACTTTTCCATGAACACATTAAATGCTAAAGGCTAATTTCTTCAGGTGTTTCTGAGAAATAAAGTTTGACCTTCAAAATCTGTAACCGGCCAAACTCCCACTCACATATAAATTTAGAGATAGTGAATGCAGCAGTCCCAAGAGCACAGTTCCCGTTAACATCTACAGTAAAATAAACTTCGGCAGGCTACAGACAGACTCCATGTCTTCTGTCTGGCCATGTTGCTAGAGCTTCTCCATTCAAAACACTACGACTCTTGGAGTTAAATTACAAAAATAAATATATGGAAATACCTTCTCTCCACTATGCACAATATTAACACATGAAAAAAAAATCGTTCTAAAACAGTTACCTATTTCCTGGAAAATGACAAGTGAACTTTTAAGTAAATAATTATGCATATGTAGGAAATATTTAGGGAACGAAAGTAGAACATGAGTCACAGCCCTTCTTGCCTTAGGACGACTTCCCAGTAAAAATAACAGTGGGTGATGGGAATTCCATGAGGATGAGAAATACCCATTGTCCAAAAATGAAAAATAATGTAAATATATATAAAATTTTAAAAAATTAAAAGACAAAAAACAATACTTATTTTTTTTTAATTTAAAGATTTGTTTTATTTATTTATGCATGTGAGAACTGGAGGATAAGCCTCCGAGGTATGCTGTGTGAGAGGATTCTCCAGAGACAGAGTGGGGAGCAGAGTCTGCTGTGCCATGTGGGTCGGCTCCCTGGCTGAGCTCGAACTCAGGCTGTAGTGGTGCCAGCACTGAAACTCAACCCCTAAGCCACTTTCAGAACACTAAAAGGGCCTTTAAAAAAGGTTGAGATAAACACAGATGCCTCCGTCATGAAATGCCAACAAACAGTAGTTTTCCAAATGGCACCAATGGAAGCTGGAAAACAGCACAAAACCTACAATTCGAAAAAGGAGGAAGAATAAGTAGACTTTAAATAGTATGCATAGTTAAGAATAAGGGAACCAAATAAGGATCAAGGAAAAGAGTAATAACAATAATAATAAAAACACAACAAAAACAAAAAGACAAGGATAAATTGGTGACATTTGGTGCGGGGGGGGGGGGGGGGGGGGGGGGGGAGAGGGTTGGGGCCAGACGGGAGCACAAGGGACTGAGGTGATGGTGCACTGGTGATATGGTGATGGGGAATATGTGGGGATGACAATTGATGTCAAATATATATAAATAAAGAAAAAAATAAAAATAAAAAAGGGGGCCTCCCTGGTGGCGCAATGGGTTAAGCAACACATTATCAAGCAAACCGCAGTCACTGCAGCACGAGTTCAATCCCTGCTGCCCCTAGGAGGGGACCCACATGGCGCAGCAAACCTCTCCTGCCTCACCTGCTGCTCCCCTCAGCAGTGTGTTTCGGTCAATCTGCCTGTTCTGCTCTCCACTCTGTCTCTGGTGAATCCTCTCACCTCTGGCCTGTACCCCAGTGCTTGTATGCATAAATAAATAAATCTTAAAATAAATAAAAATAAAAAAGAATATGGGTGAGAGAAAATGACTCTGATAAAGAAAACCAAGAATTGACTGTCATGGTGGAATCATGAGATCTCAATGAGATCCCAATAAGGAAAGTCAAAGCTGTTTGTTTTGGAAGGAGAAAATCAATTCACCCTAAAAGAAAGACCTAAGATGCAAGAGACAAAGGTAAGCCTTGAAATTAGGAAATAGAAGAGGAAGTCAAAATAATCATGGACTGCATGAAAAAATAATAATGCTCAATTTGGTGTGTGCGTGTGTAGAAAAGCATGACAGAAGAAAACTGTTGGGCAGTAATCCTATCTAAGGTGGGAGGGCTTTAAGTGATACAAAGTATCCTAACGTTTTTGAATTACTGGGAAGTGAGGAACTGGTAACAAGGAAATAAAATATGCATAATAAATTTGAAGTAAATGGAATGAGAGAAACAGTAGAGATTTTAATTAAAAAAGTAGAAGGGACTAATGAAGAAAAAATTGATTTGAAGACAGAATCAAAAATTGTTTAGAAATTGCAGGACAAAATAAAAATACAAATAAGATTAAAAAAAATCTAACAGCACATTTAACAGTAACTACAATATGTCTATATCATTGTACCCAACTCACAATTAAGAGAGACGTTGCTTGTTTAAGAAAAGAGCAAGCATCATGCAGGAAAATGACACCGGTAACTTAGATTTTAAATTTTCCCAAATTCCCTCATTTAAAGAAGCAAAGAAACTCAAGCAACCAAACAAAAGCCCCTGGATAATGCCGCCAAAATATCTAGATCACTAGCTGTCCTCATGAATTAGAGATGATGACTGGGAAGTATCATCCACAGATTACCAGGATGGCCAATACTAAGACATATTGGAATATGATTTCTGTACTTCAAAAGAAAAATAGGGCCCTCCCTGGAGGTGCAGCGGGTTGAGCGCTGCACAGCAGCATGAGTTTGATCCCCGGCCAGGGAGGGGACCCACATGGCGCAGCAGGCCCCTCCTGCCTCCCCACTGCTCCCTTCAGCAGTGAGTCTGCCTGTGCTGCTCTCCACTCTGTCTCTGGTGACTCCTGTCACCCCATACACCTCTGACCTATACCCCAGATCTTGCATGCATAAATAAATCTTAAAAAAAAAGAAAATAAATAAATTCTGGCTTCCAGCCTGCCCCCCCCCCCAAAAGGGACTAAACACTTATAAAGAAGATCATATTATCAATCACCAGTAGCCACAAAAGCTACATGGTATCAGTCCCATGCAGGAAGAAGGTGGCAACAGGATTTCATGCAGACTTCAGAATCAAAAATTCACTGGAGAGTTTGCAAGGCAAATAGCAGCTGATGCCTATATGCATCTTGCATGCTCTGGTAGTGGATGAAAACAAGGGAGCAGCAATAAAGTAAGAAGTGTCTGGAGCAGGAATTAATACTAGGACTGAGAATCTCTATTGAACCATACAGAGACAATAGTGAAAGGAAATTAGAGGTCTTCGTGGAAGTGTATAAGGAAAAATGAAGATGGAGAATCTGAGAGTAAGCCATACTTTTAAATGTTATACAAGAAACTGCAACAGAGAGAGCTCTGTGGAATTAGAGATTAAATTTAGAGCTACACTCTCTTCCAAATGTTCAGGAAAACAAATTTCACATGAAGAAAGGACAGATCATGATGGAATCAGAACATATAAAGTTAGCATCACGAAAAAGAATACATCTTTCCAGACAGTAAACACATATCAGAGAAATATAGGGACAAGTCAGCTGAATAATGTACTATTTGAGAAAGTGTGAAAGGTACTAAGATAATGATAAGACACAGAAAACGGCAGTAAAGTTCAGAGTTGGAATAACCCAGAATGAGGTCATAAAATTCAGGACATTATTGGAAATTTAAGACAGTGGATTTCAGAAATGAAGACTAAACTGGAAATAACCCAAGAGTGAAATAACATAATAGCTAGTGCCTGAAGAAAAGCAGGTTAAAGAAGGAAACTTTTATTCTAGGAATAGGTAAATATCAATAGATTAAGGAGAAAGTGAAAGTTGGGAGACAGACTGAGAGCATAATTGCTAAACTGGAGTCCTCAAAGAAGAATCTGAAATAAGGCAACAAGTAAAAATACAATTCAAAAAAACTTCACTGAAATAACAAACACAGCGAAGAAAAATTATCTACTGAAAAAGATATCACATCTACTTGAGAAAAACCAGCTTGGAATGGTCAACACTGGGGCATGTTTTAGTGTTCTGCTTTTTTTTTTTTTAACTTTAAAAGAACAAAGTAGTTTGTGCTTCCAACAAAATGACAAAATCATATATAAAGGGAAAAAATCAGATTATTATCAGACTTTTGACAGCAATGTTTTGTGCCAGAAGAAAATGGAACAATGTTCTTATGATATTCCAGTAAAGAAGAGGATCTATGAAAAAGATGGTTCATTAATCAACATAGTGGAGCTAGGACTGATATCGTTACTGTTATCTTCAGTCTGCTACATATACAACATGAGAGAATGTGATATATGAGACTTAGAAGTGATTATATGATATCCTAATGCTATTTTACTCGTATTCTTGAGAATTGGGATTCTTCCTAGAAAAGCTAATGCAGATGAAAGATCGGAAAGAAAAGTAAAAACATGGTAGTTGTACATTTGGGTCAGAAGTATTAGGAATTTAATAGGCAGTCTATCTTGACTTCATATGAAATAGCCAAATTTGGTAAGGTAGGAATGAACACTATTGGGATTAGAGCTATCAGAATGAAGTGATAAGATAGGTTAGGTAGGTAGGTAGTTATGTAGGTAGGTAGGTAGACAGATACACAGGACACACAGACAAACAGACAGGATGATAGCTGGACTGATAACAAGAAATAAACGCAGGTGTGTGCGAATGCATGGGTTAGTGTATACACACGTGTTTCCAAGTTCTGCCTTCTGAAAAGACCTAGAAGCAGTGACCCTCGTGTAACGATGAACACAGCTAACGCCCAGATCTTGGTTTCTAAATACCATTTTCATCTTTTAAAAGAGGCAGGTCTCATGGACAAGAAATTGATTTCAGAACTTGAACAGAGAAAATATGATTAAAACAGAGCATATCTGTAGTCCAGGCATCCAATGTTTTAATAAATAAACTGTGCTTGAAGAAAACAGAGGGACTTGGGAGAGGGACCTTGAAGACTAGAAGGCATATCTTGTTAGACTTATCTTTAAAAATGCAAGCAAGCAAAAATGGGGAAAAAACTCAACTGTCATCTTTGGGGGTGATATTTAGAAGGTAACTAAATTAAAACTACAAAGTAGGTGCCTCCCCAGTGGCACCAGGGGTTGAGTCTAAGTACTATGGAGCTATCAGCAGCCACTGCAGCCTGAGTTCGATCCCCAGCCAGGGAGGGGACCCACAGGGCGCAGCAGACTTCTCCTGCCTCGCCCGCTGCTGCCCTCAGCAGTGTGTTTCAGTCCATCTGCCTGTTCTGCTCCCCACTCTGTCTCTGGTGAATCCTCTCACCTTCTGCACCTCTGGTCTGTACTCCAGCTCTTGTTTGCATAAATAAATAAAATCTTTCAAAATAAATAAAAATAATTTTAAAAAACAACTTCAAAATAAAGAATGATTAGTGTAAGTCAGGATATTGGTTCCCTTCCAGGGAAAGAAAGAGGGCTTCTGGCTGAAACAAGGTTTCTGGGGTCATGAGAAAATTTTATTTGTTGATCTAAGAGTTGGATTTAAGGCTATTTGCTTCATAAACATTTATTTTGCCCTGTATTTTTAAATTCAGTTTTCTTTATTTCTCCCAGATTTTATTAAGGGAAGATTAATTTTATTCTTTAAGCGGCATGCTCTGTAGGAGACATACCCAAACATAAGGAGGCAGGGACCAGAACTAAAGAGAAAATGAGTGAAGTTTTTGCTTTTAAAATAGAATGAGATATTATGGGCAGAAACTAACCAGCAGAAGAGCTGGTGTGGCTGTAGTGATTGCAGACAAAACAGACCTCAAGGCAAAAAAAAAAAAAAAAAATATTAAGAAGAAAAAGGAAACTATATGAAGATGAAAGGATAAATTCACTGGGAAGATAATAGTTCTAGACCTGTGTTCCCCCAAATAAAGCAGCTTAAAACATTTGGGGAAAAAATGACTATACTAGAAAGGAAATGTTCAAATGCACCACCATTGTGGGAGATTTTACACATGTCTAAGAAATTAATAAATCAAGCATATAAACTATTAATGAGGATTTAAATATTTGAAAAACAAAATGAATATGATCTGACAGAAATATAAAGAATCCTACATTCAGAAATAAGGAATTCTTTTCAAGAACACATAGAAAACAGATCAAATTGATTAAATGACGACTCAACAAATTTTAAAATATATCTACAAACTCCATATTTAGATATCTCTCTCCCTCCCTCCCTCTCTGTCTGTCCTGTCTCTCTCTCCAGTCATCCCTTAAGATCCAATATAACAGAGAAAGGTGGAGGGGAACAGAGGCATCAACAATAAAAACACAACCTTATATACATGTAGAGACACAAATTTGTTTTTTAATTGCAAATAATTACTCATGGGTTAATAATGAAATGAAAATGTACATGCCTGCCCTAAATAAAACTTCTATAAACATTAGCATGCAGGATTTTTTTTTTTAGATCAACCGTGCTCATTCAGGAACTTACAGATGAGTGTTCATGCTTGAATCATACAACCTAAAACTAGAAACACACAGCTGTCTTTCAGTTGGCGAGTGTTTGACAAATTGTGGAAATGTGGTGCCTGCGTGCCGTGGAACACTACTTAACAATAAGAGAATGCACTAGCGATAGATACCAAGCCTGGGAGAATTTTCCTTCAGAGATTTATACTGAGTGAAAATAGAGTTGCATACAATATGATTCCATTTATATAACATTTTTGGGTTTTTTGTAAAGGTTTACTGATTTATGTACACAAAAGCTGGGGTCCAGGCCAGAGGTGCAGGAGGTGAGAGGACCCATCAGAGACAGAGCAGGGAGCAGAACAGGCAGTTCTACTGAAACACACTGTTGAGGTGATGAGGGGGGCAGCAGGGAAGCAGGAGAGGTCTGCTGTACCCTGTGGGTCCCCTCCCTGGCTGGGGATCAAACTCACACTGCTGTGCTGTGGATGCTTCACAGAGCAGCGCTCACCCTGCTGCGTCACCAGGGGGGCCCCATTCTTGATTTTTAAATATTTAAATAGAGAATAGATGAATAACTGCAGTGCCAGGAAGGGGAGAGGAATGTAGCTGTAAGTGGGTGGTGTGAGGGGTCGTGTGGTGGCAGAAACATCCTCTACCTTGATGGCATTGAAACACGGTGACAGATAAGCAGCCTGGGGGTCTGGAGTGCTGACATTTTACTCAGTTCCTGGTATGCGACTCTGTTCCTGATATGAATCTTGCTTCATGTTAGACCAGGTACTGCTGTGAGGCAGGATGGACGTGGGGAGGGATCCCTTGACTACAACCCTTTACGCACTCCTTGGTGTGCAACTATACAACTTACTTCTTGCTATGGAGTCACGTCATATCTGACCACGTACACCTGTCAATGCAAACCCTCCAGAACCTTGTAGAAACTAAACGTGTGCAGAAGCCCTTGACTCCCTATACAGGGTGCAGTTAACCTGCTAGGCCTGGAGTCCAAGTTTCCCTTGGGCTGCACAGCAGTATGCGTGTCAGTAACTAGTATTGTTCTTGTTTCACAGTGTCATAGGTGTTAGGGGGGCAGGCAGGGCAGAGGGTGGATAAAGGGTATGTGGGCCATTCTCTATTATTTCTTTCAAATGGGTAAATTACAATTAGCTCAAAATTTGAAAAATAATGGAAAATAAACCTTTAAAACTGTAGGCTAAAGCATGTGGATACAACAAAAATGAGATATGTGGTCTTTGATTCTTTTTTTAAGGACAGAATTAGTAAGCCAGAGTTTGCCTTTCAAACTAATAAGCAAGAAAAAAAAAAAAACTATTAACTATATTCAAAGAAAGTAGAATGGATGTAATTAACATAACAATAGAAATTAATGAAAAAGTGCCACAAAGGAGATGAAGAAAGTCAAAAGAGAAAGAATTAGCCACCCTCCCACCCCACCACCACCACACACACACATCTGCAGTGTTAAGGGGAACAATGGCTAATCTCCAGATAAGACAGACTTGAAATATAAGAACATTATAGATAACCTCCAATAAATTGGAAAACTTAGAAGAAATGGAAATGTTTCAAGCAATAAAACACAAAAAGTAACTTAACAGACGTACGTAAACTGTATTATTTTTGACTAGTCATGTAGACATAAGAAGCGCAAACACAGTGTTAGCAACCTCCAGAGCAAAGGTCCTGAAGGGCTGTGGGAAGGATAACGATAAAGCAGCAGAGGAGGGAGGAACCCAGCGGTGGAAAGGACTGTGGGCTTTGGCAGTAGGAGTGGTGTGGCACAGCATCGCAGGAGGTGTGAACCTGTTCCCAGAATACTGTACAGTGTTCTAAATCAAGTGCTCGCTATAAAAAATTGAAAAAGTAAACTTTATAATACAAAGAGATTAAAACATTTAAAAATGCATGTATGTAAAATAAAAGAGATGAGTTAGCGGGAAAGGGTACATCAGAACACTACTGAAAAGAAAGCTTCAGTTACACAAACAAATATAACCCTGTATACTGACAAATGTTCAATTAATCTTGAAGATAGAACCTGCTCTCCACTGGGTATACCGCTATTAATGTGGCCTTAAATTTTCAAAGCAAATGTTGTTGGAACTGCAAAGTGAACATGACAAATACATCCTCATTTGCAGGCAGTGTTAACACATCCTTTAGAAGTAAGTGATATTTTCATCAGAATAAAAGCATTAATATGGAGATTTAAACATCTCAACTACAAAGTACTCAGTCACTGGCGAGGACATAGTCTTTGAAAGTGTTCATACGAATTTGTAAAAAATGACCATCTATTAGGCGTGAATCTATTCTCAGCACAATCTGTGTCACACAACTGCATTCTTTGATTATAAAGTAATTAACAAAACCAATAAAAGGATAGTTTTATAAAAATCTACATGGAACTTAAATTGCTCCTAAAGACTCAGAGGTCAAAGAAGAAATCACAATGAGATTGGAAAATATTTAGAACTGTATGATAATGAAAATAGTATATTTCAGAATGTATGAAATGCACTTAAAGTGATACTTAGAGAAAATTAAACAGTAAAATGTTTATGTTAGCAAAAATTTCAAGTTGAAATTTAATGGATAAAGTCTCCTGCCTCAAAGTCAGAATAACCAAAGAATATAGAAAGGAAGCAATAACTGCCATAAAAAAGAAACTAATAAAATGCAATATAAGTCTGCAGTGGGCAAGAATGACAATGTGAAAGTAAGTTCTTTAATAAAGGTTGAAATAATTGACAAACTTCTGTCAAGACTGAGAAAAAAGAAAAGGTACAGAAAAGCATATTGTGCATGGAAAAGAGGACAATTTCAAATACATCTGTGCTACATGAGATGATACTATAATCTAGGATAACTGATCTAAAAATTTGGTAAAATAAAAAATATAAAAATGAAGAAACAGAAAATCAGGAATTAAAGAATTTATTTTATAGTAAGTAGTTAACAATCTCCCACAAAGAAAGCTTTATGCAAGCTTTAGCAAACATTTATGGAGCAGGAAATTTGACATAAAATCTTACAGAGAAGAAGCATAGTAGAGATTGTCCCTGATTGATTTTACATAGCAAATATAAGGTACAAAAGTAGGTAATCATGCCACGAGTTGGTATGCAAGCTTAAATCTCTAATGAACATTCAGAAACCCCAAATTTATTAGTAAAAAATTGATAGCACATACCATAGAATATTGTATTGCTGCCAGAAAGGATGAAATACAGCTATTTTCAACAAAATGGAGGAAATTGGAGAGAATCGTGTGCAATAAATTAAGTCAGAACAATAAAAACAAATACTGGACATACAGAGCAGACAATATGACAATGTAAAATACTTTCAAAAGCTAGGGGACCTCCATAAACATGAGAGAGCTTTGAAGTTAAGAGGAAGGGCAAGGTGGAGGGACAAGGTGATTCAGGATGATGGTGGGAGAACAAAAAGAATAATTACAAAAGAACTTTTACATATTAGAAATCATCCTTTGTAATAGACGGGTGATTCTGTATGTCAATAGCATTGATTGCACATTGGAGAACTATACTTTTAAAGCATTCATGTATGCCTTGACTTAAGATAACCTTTAAAAAAAACTTGTTAGAGACAGTCAGCTACAAAAATAACATGATGCCTAAGATGAGTTTATTTTCAAAATGATAGCCTTTTATGCAGATCAAGTGTTAAAATTAATAGGGAAATTACCTACAAATTCTATAAGTAAGAAATATTAAAAATTCAACGCCAGATTGTATACCAACTGGACTTCTTACACACTGCAAGTCAATCATAAATAGCTACAACCAGTTTGGAAACCCAAAATCATATGGCAGAATCTACTGAAACTAACTATATGCATAACCAGCAGTTATACAGCAAATTAACAGAAATAAGACCCCGAGTACACACGAAAAAGACATTGGAACCTATTTTAAAATCTATCATGATTAGTATGCATAAATTTTAATCTATTTACACAATGAAAAATCTGTGCAACAAGGAGAAAAAACAAACTGTAACTACACTCAATGTGGTGTAGCTCAAAAAAAATGTAATATCAAAAGGGAAAGAGCTAGACCAAAAAAGCTACCTCTGTGTAATTCCCTTAGTGTCAAAAAGATACAAAACTAATCTATGATAGAAGGGTCAACGTAGTGGTTAATTTATATAGGACAGTCACTGGCTCCCATGTTATTTATGTCTTGGTTCTTCCCCTCAGTGCTAGTTACATGGGTGAAAATTTATAAGGCTCTGCCTTTATGGCTTGTGCACCTTTCTTTCTACCACAGTAAGAAGCTTATAAAAATCAGTTGCATTCTTGTACCCCAGCTGCCAACAGAAAACGTTTTCAGAAAGATAATAACAATATAATAAAAGATAACTTTGTAAGATTGAGCAACAATTGTATTTGGTCCTTATGGAGAAAATGATAATAATCCATGGAAAGGTATTAGACACAACCTAAATAAAGATATGTAATCAGATAAAAAGTTTCAGTATGCTTGAGTTGCCAAATTTTCCCAACTAATCTATGGATCCAGTAGCAATTAAAATAAAAATCCTGGGCCTCCCTGGTGGCGCAGTGGGTTAAGCAACGCACTATGAAGCAGACCGCAGCCACTGCAGCACGAGTTCGATCCCTGCCGCCGGCCAGAGAGGGGACCCACATGGTGCAGCAGACCTCTCCTGCTGTGCCCGCTGCTCCCCTCAGCAGTGTACTTCCATTGATCTACCTGTTCTGCTCCCCGCTCTCTGTGGTGAATCCTCTCACCCCCCCACACTTCTGGCCTGTACCCCAGTGCTTGTGTGCATAAATAAATAAATCTTTAAAAAAAAAAAATAAAATAAAAATCCTAATGCAATTTGACAAGTGGATTTTGTAATGTGGATAGAAGTGGATATTCAAAAGAAGAAAATCATGGTGGGTGTTGCCTGTTGTAGCTATAAGGACATGTTATAAATAGTGGAAATTGTTATAGTGTGATATTGGTACAGGGATAGAGACATGGAAAAGGATAAAAAGTCCAGAAATAGGCGCATACACATGTGGAACTGGTTTCTAAATTGATAGTGAAACAATCTGATATAGTGTGGAATAATTGATTATCCACTTGAAGAAATTGATTTGGATACTGTTTTCACCATGCATAAAATCAATTTCTGATGATTGAAGGATTCATAAAAAGGAAATGTTTATTTTTTTTAAATTAGAGACACTATTTTACAACTGTGTTTAGAGAAAGATTTCTTAAATATTATACAAATGTTAATGCTGATACTTTCAAATATGTAAAAACTGAATTTTCGGTTCTCAGAAAGCAGAATAAATGGATTAAAGAGGTGAGCCACACAACAGGAAAAAAATACATGCAACATACATACAGAACATACAAATACTTATTTGTTGTCAAACATGGTAGATCTCAGTAAGTCAATAAAATAAAGGCATTTTAAAATAAAGGAAAATATATACTTAGGAAAGACATTCCAAAAATGTGAATGACCACAGAGAATTGAAAATGCTCAATTCTATTATCATAGAAATGGATATTGAAAGTATTATGTGATATGATTATACATCCTGCATGTGAAAAAAATGTTTAAAATCTGCCATTGTCAGGCATGAGCAAAAATGTGTAACAGTGGGGCCGCTGATACACTGCTGGAGGCTGGTATAAATTGCTAACACTCACTTTACATAATGTTTTTATGACATTTTGTTATAAAACGAAAGATGACTAGATCATCCATTCTAGCTCTTCCATTTTGAACGGACCCACCTAGACAGACTGACTCATGTCTGTCATGGATGATATACAGAGATTACTTTTAGCAAGTTTGTTTGTAAAACCTAGAAATTGGGGACAATCCAATACACCCATCAGTAGTAACGTGAATAAATAAGGTGTGATAGTATAAGAAGACAGTCTCAAAATATTACATATTATAAGATTCTGTTTCTCTCTCTCAGTATTTTTAAAACATTACATGTATGAAATACAAATACATGCTTAAGTACAGAATATCAGAATATCTCTGAAAAGATATGCCCCTAAAATGCTTTGGGGAAGACAGGACAGATAGCTCAGTTGAATTCAGGGAGAAGGAAAGAATAAATCCTTTTCTTGTTCACCTCTCAGTACCTTCTGAATGATACACAAAGTTTGGAATGTTAATACATATACTGTACAAAACTAAATTTTGTTTCTATATTAATAGCTCGAGGTTATTATTGAAGGAATTGCTTTTCTGTCAGGGTCTTGGCCTAGATTCAGAATACAGGAGGCAAATCCGAAAAAGCACCAGGTACAACTCTTCAAGACAGATATATCTAAGACAGGGGTCTTTAAAAACTAGACTTTTTACCAGATTTTGACTGCTGGTGATTAAAATCATGGCAGTGAGAGTCAAATTGGGTAGATCCAGTCCTGATGTCCAGTCATATTTTTATGGTCCCTAACTAAGGGACTGTTCCAGAAATAACTGTGTCAGACTGTGGACTGAAAACTAATGCATTTCACTCTTCAACTTGTTGGCCATCATTATTTTAAACTGCAAATGCTAAGTTCTTTATACAAAGTAATAGGTGAAACCTTCAACCAGCTCCCAGAAACACAAAAGTCTCTTTCCGAGCACCATTCAAATTTCTCTCCCCCTTAACTGTCCATGCTCTGCTCCTCCTAGACCTCTCAATAATACCGTTTCAGTCTGGTCTCGGCTAGGATGCTTCTGTTGTAGCAAAGCCTTACATACCACATCTTCATTAATACTTTTGTTCAAGATTTATTTAAAGTTCTAAATTTTCATCAGTATTTTTTTTTTTAGTTGGGGAGGGGAATTTTCCTCTAATTTTTTTTTAAAGATTTATTCATGCATACATGAGCTGGGGTATAGGCCAGAGGTGCGGGGAGGGGTGAGAGGATTCATCAGAAACAAAATGGGGAGCAGAACAGGCAGGTCTACTGAAATCCACTGCTGAGGGGAGCATCGTGGAGGCAGGAGAGGTCTGCTGCGCCGTGTGGGGCCCCTCCCTGGCCGGGGATCAAACTCGCACTGCTGTGCTGCTTCACAGGGCGGCACTCAACCTGCTGTGCCACCCACGAGGACCATTTTCCTCTCATTTTTCTGCAAAATGAATAGTGGAAATGTTTTCCCCACCTCCTGGCAGGACCCCAAAAAAGCTCTATCACCTGCAGTCTGAGGAATTCATCTTTATCATCTTTATTCTCTAGCCAGCTGCGCTTGGGTTCTGCTCTGTGTCTTGATTTCTTGACCAAGGAGATAAGGGGGAAGGTTGTTTTGCTCCATCCTCTGGGGCTAGAAAATTGCTTCCTTTAGAGGAACCTGAACTCTGTGTACTCAGTGTAGTTCTTGCTTGAGCAGTGAACACTTTCCCTCCATTCTTCCTGTGTCTGGGCAGGGAATGCCTTCCTGTTCTGTTTTGCTGTTGATCTCATTAACTGGATGTGAATTTATGCGTGTAGAAGTTAACACTGAGGATGGATGTAAGCAAAGCTAAGTCCCGGGAATAACTATGAAGAGAAACAGTACCGATCATTCAAGAAGAATGTAGGTTATGTGCCACTTTCCCAGGGAGGGAGGGTCCCACTTTGTAGTCCTTTTGGGTCTTAGGCAAGGTAGGGAGAATCCAGTATCATTGTGACGGGACCCTTCTTCCTGGGCACTGCAAGGTTGGGTAGGTGCCCAACAGCAAGTCCGTTGGGGCCTCTGCACCAGCTCAGCATGTGCCTCTGATCCTCGTGATGTCGTTTTGATGGGATGTGGGGTTCAGCGAGGGGGACACTTGGGTTATGTCTGGGAGAAGTTTTAGCAGAGTTCTCCTTCAGGGCACATGGTGAGTTTACTCAGGAGCAAAGATGTTTACGCAGACGCAAGCAGGAGAGGGTTCCATGGGTGACAGTGCACTGGTGAAATGGTGGCAGGAATTCCATGGGGACTACAATTGATGTCAAATAGATATAAATAAATTAATTTTCAAAAAAGGTCAAAGTATGGTGATCAATACAATTGGATCATTATTGGTGAATTTAATGTTGTATATATAGATGTTGACTTATAATGATGCACAACTAAAATTTAAATAGCTATAATGCAACAATGTTACTTAAAATTTTTAAATAAAAACTTATTTAAAAAGATGGAAAAAATAATAAAAGGATAGTTTATTGGTAAAGGAGAAAAGAAAAACCATCTGCATAGACGCAGATGGGCGCGCTTGAGGAGAGCTGCATTTTGCTGGTGCAGGAGTGACTCTGAGATAGTGTTCTCCCTTTGCAAGGGGCTCATGCCTTTCTGGAATTGTTATGCATTGTTAAATCAGTCACCTTGAGGGTGTGATGAGGCTGATTTGTAAGGACCCCAGAGTCTCAATGGCCTCAAACAGCAGATCCCCATCTGGGTTCTCTGCCTCTGGGCACTTTCTACAGCAGTCAATTTGCAGCCTGAGGAGCTCCTGGGTCTAAGGACTTTTCATTTCTTAGCTGGTTTAGTGACTCTGTTAATCATTCCTACCTCCACCTCCAGTTTCTGGTCTTGTGACACCTCCCTTCCAAATTTTCTGCTCTTACCCTCCATCACTTGCTTGAGATAACATCTAACTATGAAACAGCCTGTGCCCAGCGCTGTGCTGTGTTTTCACACCTCCAAATTCTTGGATTTTTAGGGCAACCCCTTTTATAGCTGGGACTCCAGAGATGAGACTACCTCCCTGCTACAAGAGGGGAGCCGGTCTTTCTGCAGGAATCTGGACATTGCTCTATTCTGTTTGATGGGTGAGTCTGGGACAGGTGTCAGCATGCATGGAAACTACCCAAGCCCTTCCCTGGCCAGGAGTGGTTGAAAGGCATAGTGTGACAGCCCTGGGTGCCCTTGAAGGCCTGCTCTGAAACCCTATTTGCTAATAAATGTACCTATTTGCTAATAAATAAGAACCGATAGTATTTTTCCAACCCTTCAGTTTATAAAACGGCAAGACAAGCTCATTTTACAGAGAGAGGAACTAAACTTCAGAGTGATATGCCTTCAACAATATAATTAGAAAAACCACACTTTTTTTTTAAATACTGAACTCTTCAATAGGGCAAGATACAGTGAGCAGAAAGGTCAATTCTATGTCAGACACTGAGAAGTGAAATTAAGGAACACCTTACACCTTCTCGTAGCACTGGAACATAATGTGACAGCCTTATCAAACGACCCACCTCGCCTCCCTGGTGGCGTGGCGGGTTGAGCACTGCACTGTGAAGCACAGCAGTGTAATTTCAATCCCTGGCCAGGGAGGGGACCCACACGGTGCAACAGACCTCGCCTGCTGCTCCCCTCAGCAGTGTGTTTCAGTCGATCTGCCTGTTCTGCTCCCCACTCTGTCTCTGATGAATCTTCTCACCCACTGCGCCTCTGGCCTGTACCCCAGCTCTTGTATGCATCAATAAATTAATCTTTAAAAAAAAGAAAATAAAATGGCCCACCTGCCCAGTCCAGAAGTCAAACCTGTTAGGTCAGTACTGCTTATGGGCCCAGTCACAGCGGTTGGGACAGCTCATCTCTTTAGATCATGGACCCTGGAGGCAGTTGTGCTGGCTTCTGATTCTCCAGGCTGGCACTGACTAGCTTTGGAAGAGTGGCCTGGTTGCTTAACATCTCTGTGCGTTCATTTGTTCATCTAAACACTAGGGATTTCCAGAGTACCTCTGTTGGTAAGGTTGTATTGGGGATTAAATGAGCTAGTATTTTAAAACACTGAGAGCTAAGATTTTAAAACACGGTGAGGACTATTTAAATGCTTGTTAAATAATATTACTTGTTAAAGCGTCTTTGCATTTCTGCATAGTTTTAGAGAATACTTACATCCCATTTTATAGATCTGGAAATTCAGTGCAGGGGATTTAGTGACTGAGCTACCTTCACCCACCTGGGATTCAAATCCAGTTAGTTCTGAAACCCAGATCTACCCCTCTCCCAGCTGTTCCTATGTGAAGTGGCATGAGAGTCTAATACACCTTTTCTTCCACGGCCCTGGGCAGAACTACAACAAAACTAAACAAGAAATGGTATTTTGAGTAGTCTACCTTAGCCTTGTTTTTTTCACACACCTAAAAGCCGAAATTAAAAAGGAAACAGAAAGATAATAACACACACACATATACACACAAAGGCTAATTACTGATTTTATTAAAAACATCTATCACAGAACCACATAACCATTGTTATTTCAGGCCTGGGAATACAATGCACACTATTAAGCCATTTGATGATTAAAGATAAAAGCATGATTAAATATGTTAATGAAAACGCCAGGCTGCATTGAGATGCACACTATGTATTGGCCTCCAAGAGGTCAGGCCACCTTTGTGACCCCTTTCTGAAATTTCTCTTCACCAGGGTTTTCTCCAGGGTTAGTTATTTTGTGCTAAAAACAATCCTCTGAGTAATGAAATTCTAGCTGATCCCTGGAGCCCAGCTGGCTACCTTGGCCTCTTGCCCTCTGACTGTTACAGCCCATTTCCATTCTCTTCTTAGTAGAAGAGCTCCTGACATTCTTCTCCCAATTTCCTCTACTCTCAGGTCTGGAGGGAAGAGTGCAAAATGCAGACAAAGGGGAGTCAATATTTGTTAGACTCAGCCATGAAGCAAGCATTGCATTGGGTGCTTCCTGAATTGAGACATTAGCTCTTTTTTCTTGCCCTTTCCCTATTATCATCCTATTTTAATAGAGAAGATCGGGCTTATAGATGTTAAATAACTTGGCGTGGTAGTCTTTAATGAGGCTTGGTCAGTAGTTTGAGTTCTCCTTCTGGGCATAGGATAGGATTGCTCTTCTTTGGTGTAGGTGAATCCATGTAAGTGTGAGGGTTTCAGCAGGTGGGTGATTGAAGAGCTGCTGTGTGGACGGATTACCTGTATGCTTCCTCTTGCACCTGCTTTACCAGTTTGGGCACACATAATTAGGATGAGCAGAACCTCCTTCTAAGAAATATTTGTCTTTCTGAAGTCATGAGGATCTGGGGGCATGTTTTTATTGCTATTTAAGCTGGCCTTCCTTAGTTAGACACCTAGCCAAGGGCCCATAAGTCTGGTAGATCTGGGAGCTAGGGTTTGAATTCAGCTCTGTCTGCTTTCAAAGACCATTCTCTGTTAGAAAAGTACTGTTACAGGGCAGGGAGAGGAGCACCCAGAACCCCCAAGCCTGCCCTCTCTGAATGGGTTCTGCTATTCGCCGCATTAAGACAAACACATAAAACCTTTAATGGAAAGGAACTTTAATACAACTAGGGTATGAAACAGAAAGAACAAAGAACATAGTTACTAAGTTAAGCATTTAAAGTTACCCATTTCCTTGAGAGTAAAAGTCCAGCCAAATAAGATTGGCCCAAAGCAAGGTCCAAAACCCTGCCACATGTCTAAAGGACCTTTCAGTAGAGACCCATAGAAAAGGGTTAGAAAGAGTCAGACAAATCTGGGAGGAAAAGAGCAAAATCAACATCAAGATGAAAGCTGCCGTTGTTAACCTCCCCACGAGTCTCTCACCCACATCTGTTCCAACCAGTCCAAGACCAAAAGACAGTTTCTTTACATGTCCTTCTGCTCCATGTGCCTCCTCCAGGTCTCCTTGCTGTTCTCCATCTTCCTTTTTCTTCCTTTTCTCTTCTCTGCAGAAATCTTCCTCCTCAGCTCCACCCACTTAGGGTAGAACCAGGATTTTTAGAACTTCCCCTTTTCCTGGAACCACCCTGTTACAGTACAGGTTCAAAAATGACCAAGACTCAGACTCAATGCAAAAGCAAGGCCAGATTTGTTTCTAGCTCGAGCTAGGGTCTGAACCCCCGGATGGAATCGTCTCAGCAGCCTCACCCAGGCAGGATTGGGACCCCGGTAGGTTAGTACAGCCGCTTTTTATGATCATACATGGCGGGGGAGCTGGTGCCTGAGTCACATGAGGCAGCCCGGGCTGTCATTACCAAATGAGGGCTGGAGTTCCTTTTCCGGGCCAGGCTGGTGGGCCTGGACCTTGAGAGACAACTCCTGGGCCAGGCCGCACATCCCATGGGACTTAACAATGGGACTTAACACCTCACTGTGCCCGAACTCTTATCTGAAACATGGTCAGACCCCAGGACCCAGGGTGACAGTGTCCTACGTTACTGGCCTCTGAATGTGAGAGACCGAGGAGGGGCACAAAACCTGCTCTCTGTGGCCCGCTGAGGGTGCCGGCCGGGAAAAGCACAGGACTCAGAATCTTAAGCCAACTAAAATGTGCCAGTTAGCTTTGTAAGCTTTCCCTAAAATCTCCAGTTTGTTTTTGTTTTTTTTCCCACAAAATTACTTGGAATAATTCCACCCACTATTCCAGGTCCGTGGCCTTCAGGGAGCCGTATGCTAAAGGAGATGCTCATTTTTTCCCCCCGAGTCATAAATACATTCAGAGACGATGCAGCATCCCATGCAACATGTTAATTATCTTGACCGGCGAGATGTTCCGGAAATATCTGAAACTGGGTGGCAATATTCTGGGTTTTGGACAGAAAAGATAAGAAGAGAAATTAGGTGGAAAGGGTTCTAAAGATGATTCAACGGAAAGCCATCAGCATCGCCTGAGACTTGGGCCAATAAAGAAAGCTGAGGAGGGACTGCATGCCGGGAGGGCCACCGGGCTGTGCTCACAGAGTGCTGTGTCAGATGGTCAGAGTGCTCGGTCTCTCCCATAAACTGGTGGACTCAATTTTTTAATTGCAAATCACATCAGTAAAATCTTTCTGAGCACTTTTCCCCAATTATATACATCTGTACACACACCATCTACTTACTGACAGCTGTATATATACATTACTAGAGTAGTATATTGTGTACCCCATGTGTACACATTTTGTCTACATAAAACATTCGTGAGGAAATGTTAAAAGGGTAAAGATAGAAAGATAAATAAACAATTTAATATATTCTTCCTTTACCTTCCAATGGATCACTGCCCAGAGGTCAGAATGTGCCATCCCCCCCCCCCCACTAAGTCAATGACTTTATATTTCTCTGCCTGGAAGTGACATTGGGGCCATCAGTTATGGAACCCATGGGGAAGGATCCAGCAGAACTTTCCAGCCCCTTGTTCAGATTCAAGCTTTCACTGAACTGAGTGCTTTCAAAAGGACAGTGAAGAAAATGAAGTATAACAAAGGAAAACAAAGGAGTATATAACTCTTGTTTCTTTTCTCTCGCTAATGTCACAGAAGATTGTGAGCCATCTGTGTCCCTCAGCCAGCAGGCAGAAGGGTGGGCTCGTCTTGTTGATAGCTGATAGGCAGAGAAAAGTTAATTTACACAGTGAAAGCAATATTTCCTGTTGCTCATCTCAAACTCACGCTCCACCTAGGACCCCAAAAATCTGTCATCTCTATAAATAGAGTCTGATTTGTCACATAGCCATTTAAAATAATAAAGTCATGAACTCCACCAAGCTTATTTTTGAAACTTCAAATTACCTTTATACCCAGAGCAGTATGCTTAGTCGCTGTGTCAGTTGGTTGGGGATGAATGTGGGGAAAGAAACTTTCTCTTCAACAGAACCTTGACAGTGGCTTCTTGGTGGGGTAGTTGGTTTTTGAATTCAGTGTGATGACATATTGTGAGTCGTCTTCTCTGCCCAGCTTCCAGAAGGCAGGGCATGTGGAAGGGATGCTGTCCAGATAAGTAATTTTCATGGACATGCCTGTATAATTGACCCCTCATGGCCTGAAAGATCTAGCAATGTATTTGAAGATACAAGCCCTAGACTTACAATAAAATTGAGTCCAAGACTTCATAAATTTAAAGCAAGGCAAGGAAGAGGGACAAAAGCATAGAATAAACAAGACATGAGATGATGGTAGAAATCCATCCTTAGTTTAACAGTATTCTCAGCAACTGTAAAGGAACAGAACTCTCCAACTTAAATATGAAGTTGTTATATTTGATTAGAAAACAAAATCTTAATTATGCAATTTTAAAAGAGATGCACCTAAAACATAAGGATGTAGAGAAGTTGAAAGCTCAATGTGGGGAAAATATATTAGGAAAACAATACTAGAAAACAGCTGCTGGAACCATACTAATAGCAGATAAAATAGACTGAAATTAAAAAGATAGTTGTTTTACTAAAAAAGGATTTGATAAACTTCTAAATCATGAAAGTTTTGCTTACCTTGGTAGTTCCAGTGACTCTAAATCCAGTGCACATAATAAGATGGTCTTAAAATAAGAAAAGTCAGATTCAAAGAAATTACGAAGAGAATATTTCAGACCTGTTAGAAATTTTTAGCATTCATTCTTTAAGTAAAGGTTTGTTAAGCATCTGTTTATTTCAGGCTTCCTTCTAAGTGCTGAAGAGGTAACAATGAACACATAAAAATTTCTATATGAAGTACACATTCTCTGGGTGGAAAAATAATGAGAAAGAGAATATGTTAGCTATTGATTGGTGCTAGAAACAAAAGAAATGAGGGTAAAGAGCCAGAACTTGATGGAGCAAGGAAGTCGTTTAGGGTGTGATGCAGGTAGAGCTTTCTCAAAAGGTGACCTAAAAGAAGTCAGCCAGAAAGTCAAGTTCATGGATTAGATAAAAGAATTTGAAATAGTGGAGTTGGTAAGTGTCTTGCCTTGAGGAGGAGGAGTTCTTGGTCTGTCTGGGAGCCACAGGGAGGCTGGTGTAGTGTGCATGAGAAGTAAGCCTGAAGATGGCATTCATTATATAGCTATGTTAAATGCTCTTCTCATATACTAAATAATTCCTATTGAAATATTATGATGGATGAATAGTACATGAAATATCTTGTCAATAAGGAAAGCTAAATCAAAGCATATCACTTCTTGAAGAATAAGAAGAAATAGAAAACCTGAATACAACTTCAGAAAGTCAAAAGAAGTTCAGGATCTTTCAAAAAAGAAAAAAATGACATACTCAAATTATTTTTCAAGCACATTCACCAAACAGACAAGGGGGAAAAAAAGTTTTGGCAAATTCTCCCAGGGACTAGAACATACAGAAATATTTCCTAACTCATTTCAAAAGGCTAGAATTCCTAGATCTCAAGCTCTCTAGCACTATAAGTAGCAAAAAAAAAAAAAAAAAAAAAAACTACAGCCTAATACCACCTCTAAGTGGGAATACAGTTCAACGCTGCATGCTGAAAGAATGTCTGTATAAATTAGTAGAACCATTTCAAAAAATCTGAGCATATACAATTGGAAACAGCAAATTTTCTTTGTCAAGAACTAGATCTAAACATTGCAGAGACTACAGATCACACACTGTCTCTGCCACAACGGTGCGACACTGTCACTGTGTGTGAAAATATCCTTACACAATATATAAACAAATGGGTTTAACTGTAGTTAAAAAAAACCCAAAACTTTATTTACAAGAATAGGGGACAAGCTGGATTTGGCCCATGGCAGCCAGCACTTTGCAGGACCTGACACATACATAGAAGCTAAATGCATTCCATTCTGTGCCCAGAAATTCTTCTTGTAGATATATTCCCAACAGAAATGCATAATGTATGCTTACCAAAAGATGCCATGCGAGGGTCGTTGCAGCACTGTTTTTAATAGCTAAAAACTTGAAGAAACATCACCATCCTCAACAATAAAATGAATGACTAAATTGTGGGGTAGTCATACTATAGAATATGTTCTAACATTGAGAAGTCTCACAAATATAAAATTGAACAACATAGACAAGAGAACATGTTTATGATTCCATTCATATTAAAGTTCAAAAGCAGGCAGAAATAATGTATGCTATGACCAGCGAGGACAATGATAGCCTTAGAGGGTGAATGACAGGCAAGGACCATAATGGGGCTTCTGAGATGCTGGTAATGTTTTGTGAGTCAGTGCTGGGGCTGAATGCTTGTTTGGTAGAGAGTTGCTCTGCTGGTTATGTTTGACTAATGTTCTTTTCTGCATGTATTTTAGTTAAAAGTTTCAACTTTAAAAGTAAAAAGAATTAATAGATGAAGGCAAGGTTGGGTTCATTAGGAAAATGCAAGTTGTGTCTTACATTAGAAAATATGTTAATGCAATCACCACATTAATCAGTCCAAACAGAAGACTCATAGCCGAATAGATGCATAAAATCATTTGTAAGAATTAAAAATCCATTGATAATGAACTAAAAATTCTCATAAATTTAGTCATAGAAAAAAGTTTCTTAACCTAATAAGGGACATCTTAAAAAGTCAGACAAAAGCATCATAATAAATAATGAAATTTCAAACATTGCCTTAAAATTTTTTGGAAGTAAATTATGTTATAACATTATATGAAGGTTTCGGGTGTGCATCATTAAAACCCAACATAAAACAATATCTTTAGGGGCCTCCCTAGTGGCGCAGTGGGTTAAGCAATGCACCATGGGGCAGACCGCAGCCATTGCAGCAAGAGTTCGATCCCTGCTGCTCAGGGAGGGGACCCACAGGGCGCAGCAGACCTCTCCTACCTCGCCCACTGCTCTCCTCAGCAGTGTGTTTCGGTCGATCTGTCTGTTCTGTTCTCTACTCTGTCTCTGGTGGATCCTCTCACCCCCCACACCTCTGGCCTGTACCCCAGTGCTTGTATGCATAAATAAATCTTTTTAAAATATATATATAACCAAGAAGAACTGAGGAAGAAATGTGCTAACCGTATTTCTATTTAACATGGTCTTAGAAGCAATCAATATGGGAAGAGAATTTTTTTAAAATAATTTAAATGCTATTACTGGAAAAGAAACAAAAACATGTACCTCTCCTACATGTCAAACATGATTGTCAAAAGAGAAAAAAAATTAGAACAGTATAAACTAACAAATTTATAACAATAATTATGGCAACTTATAAATAATAAAAGTCAAAAAAAAAGTTGTGAGGTGTCAGAGCAGTATAAAAGTCTTTTACATTTTTTGCAGCAATTAGAAAACTTAATTCAAATGTCATTTCTCCTAAGTCAGACTAGTGGGTGTGATGTGGGCAGTGAGTAGAAGGGGCACAAAGAAGCGCTCTTGACTGTGGAAATGGCTCATTTCTTGATCTCAGCCTCATTCTATCAGTGTGCAGTTTGTGAAAAGTCAACGTACTTCTGTGCATGTATTTTATACTTTAAAAAATTAAAATACCACATACAGTTGCAACAAAGAAAAAGTTCATGAAAAGAACTGAAATATGTACAAGGCAGAAAATTATATTTATATTGAAGACATTCTTAAAGACTCAGGTAAATGTAGAGGCATACCATGTTAGTCAATGAAAAGACTCAAAGATAAACAACTACAAGTCAGTAAGTCTAAGTATCAGTAATCAATGACTGGTTTAGTTATTAAGTGGAAAACTATGCAGCAGTGAAAATTACTCAAGTTCCATGTATCTGCATGAATGAGTATAACTAAAATGACAGAAATTCACCTCCCTGTGGAAGGGGTTAAAGACACAGTGCTATCAAGATATTGCCAGAGACTATGATGTGGGTTCGATCCCTGGCCAGGGAGGTGACTCACATATGGTGCAGCAAATCTCTCCTGTTATACCCACCGCTCTCCTCAGCAGTGTATTTCAGTACATCTTCCTGTTCTGCTTCTGTCTGTCTCTGATGAATCCTCTCATCCCCAAACCTCAGGCCTATACCCCAATTCTTGTATGCATAAATAAATAAAATCTTTAAAAATAAAAAAGCAATAGAAGCTAAAAAGGATACAAACATAATAGCAATAATAGTTTTTAAACCTGAAAATCAATACTTGATAATTTATAGAGACTTATGGGTGGAAAGAATGAAAGGATGAACCTTTTAAAGGAATGGGAATGATAAAACCTAAATCCAGAGCCTAAGTTCTTAGGTTTGGGGGCATTTCTTATATTTTAACTTGTACTTTTCTCTATGTCTTAATTGCCTCATACTAAATTATTTTTAGATTTAAGCTTCCTCTTCCTTAAGGAAGCACTGAGACCTTGCTGGCAAAGCTGAAATAGACTGTGCACCTACTTATCAAAAAAAAAAAAAAACAGTTGCTAATGGCATGTGTGCCTTTTGATAACTGCCAGGAAATCATTTTATCTTTCCTTTCCTTATTACTTCTTTGGACATGAGATTCGGATGACACATGTAAAGACAGGCCAAGGAAGCAGAAAAGGTGTAGGTAAAACTTTACCACTTGCCTTCCCCCTGGTCCCTCCAGAAGCTAAGCAGATGTGCTGAGGTGGGGAATCTGAGTGTGCAGATTCAGAAAGCACTGCCCTATGACCTAGAGAACAAAGGTGAGCGGACTGAGCCCCCAGTTAAGTGCTAAACCTGTCACAAATTTACCTGTTAACATAGGACAGTTTGAGCACAGGAAACATGGCATGGGGAATAATAAAGTGTTTTCCTGAATTATCTTTCGCTATTGAGTTTAGAGAGATCACATCTCTGTGTCCTCATATAAAGACAGAAAGTTAGACTTGATGATCTTTAAGTTCTCTTTCCCACTGGCATTTTACGAGTCTAACAATCAGGGACCACAAAGTCAAACAAGGGAGAAAAGAAATGTACCCAGAATTAAGATTATTAGCAGGCAAAGTCCAGTGTCAAATGAGAACTAAAGATATGCAGGAGATCAAAAGAGGAAGAAGACCCAATTGTGCCTGAAGAACAGGAAAGATTTCTAGGGCAAAATTATGCTAAATTAAACCTGAATTTTCTGTCTCCTTTTTTCTAGAAAGAGATTTTTTTGCTCATTATAGGATCATAGCGGATCGGGGAAAGAGAAAAACATTCATTCCATTTATTTATCCATCCATCGAACCATCCAGATATTTGACTACCTACTAGGTGGCCAGTGTTACTCTAGGCACTTAAGAAATTGCAGCAAACCAAATATTTTGTGCAATATTCTGCTTTTGTGCAATGCATTTTTCAGGCTAGAGTGGGGGATTTGAGCAAATAAACAACTCCATAAATAAATGCATGAGATATTTTCTGCAAGTGGCAAGTGCCGAGAAAATTAAAAAGATTGATGTGATAGTGGTGTGGTAGTTAGGGAGGGCTCTATTTTTGATTGAGGTCTTGAAAGGCCTCTTCGATGCCACCTCACTCTGAATCCTGATGCTCGGACTTAACCATTGCTACTGGCGGGTTTCCTTCCTCTGTCTGTTTCTGCTCATAGCTACTTTTTCATTCACTATCCTCGTCTACCCCCAGGTTGTGAGAATTCTTCCCCAGCCCATCTTCATTACTCTTTATAACAAGGACCTCCCCATGCATTGTCATAACACTTGCAGTGAGAAAACTCGTTTCCCTAATTTTGAAAGAGATCAATAAAAACAAATTAAAATAGAGGACTAGAGGTGTCTTTTAGCAACATTACTTTTCCAAGAACAAAAGATGTGTGATCTTGCTGTTATTTCTCCAGAGGTCTCTAACTATAATGTAAAGCCATTTAGTACAGCTTAACATGGTAATAACTCACTCCTTCTCTCTCAGTACTCCAAGGAACTACAGGGAGGGAGAAAAACAGGTAGATAAAAGGGTTGAGATGAGTGAGGAAAGCCTACATCTACTGATTTAAGAGATATTTTAAGGTGTACCCCCACGTGGCAATCCATTTTAAGGCAGAGCTTTTCTGGAAGAAAATAGAAGATCAGCAATGAGTGATATACCTGCCTAGAAAATGGGGAGTTGGAAGGGAAGGTGAAGAGGAAGCAATGAACCACGAGTAGGACAATGCCTCAGATAAGGGCTCAGCGCTGCGTGCACAGTGTGTTCAGCATTTCTGGAGAATCAGAAGTAGATGTTGTTACTCCGATTGCAAGCTACAGGAAGGATAATTCCTATTTACAATGGCCAAATCTAAGTGCCCAAATACAGAGGAGTGGATCAAAAAGATATAGTTCACCTACACAATGGGATATTATGCAGCCACTAAAAAGGATAAACACATGCGTTTTGTGACAACATGGACAGAGCTTGAAGGGATTATACCAAGCAAAATAAGCCAGGAGGAGAAAGATAAATACTGGACACTGTCACTTATATGTGGACTATCAAACAAAGGGTCAGACAAAAACAAACTTGAAAATCAGCTCTTGAAAGCTGATGATAATTTGAGACATCCAGGAGGGAGGGGAAGGAGCCCAGTGGACAATGATGGAGAACTGTGAGTGCTTTAGTGCAGGGAGAACTAAGGTAACCACACCTATGCTGACAAAATATTGACGAGGTTACAAAGCAGTGGGACTTGATTAAAGAGAGAGAGAAGCAGACCTCTTTCAGATTCCCCAGGGTCCATCAAAGGACTTCATAGATGTGTTCAAAAGTGCACTGCTTCCTCCCTCTCAAACTCCTATGGGGCTACATGAAACAGGAAGCCTGCAGCTCATCACAAAAGGCCAAGATTAGAGACACACCTCCCAGAGTCGGCATTGCTGAGTTCACACCCCAGCAGAATCCTCACTGAGCACGTGCTTCGTGAATGGTAATATTAAGGTCATTACCTTACAGCGTGGCTGTGAGGAAACTCATGCACCTGTTCTCAGCACAGAACCTGAACCTAGAAAGAAGGGGCTCATCAAGGTCAATCATGACATTGCTAATGATACTTTCTGAGTCTGAAAAACAAATCCGGAAGGTCTTCCGAACCTCTTCCTTTTGCAAGTGCACAAATGAAGCCCTCGAATAGAGTTGTTGAAAGCATGGTAGGCACATTGGCATTCAGATGTCAGCTTGACCATTTGCTGGATGTATGACATGGTCACTTTGCTTCTTGACCTTCGGTTCCATCATATGGAAAATGAGGGCACTGAGACTTAAAATTGTAAGTAAAAGTAGTAGAAGCAAAATGCTTAGCCAAGTGCCTGTCATACAGAATTTAAACTTCACATAAAAAAAATAACTAAATGTTCATCATTCAAGGGGGAAGCAAGATAATGACCAAACTAGGAGATCAGTCTGTTTAAATAGAATAATATCAAGTAGACAAAAAATAAGCAGAGATGTTGACGATGTGAACAATGTAACTTATGGACTCAAGCTTACTAACATTGAAAATTAATATTTTAACTTATAGATCTCTACATTCCAAACAGATAAAGCACATTTATTGCACACAACACACACACACAATATTCACAAATGGATTATGTGGCAAGTCAATAGAAAAAGATCTCAGTTACATTCTTAGGAACTCATATCACACCAACCATGCTCCGTAACTGCTATACAATAAAATTAAACCTTAATCACAAAAGAACAATTTTTAAAACATCTCATGAAAACTAAATAAAATATTACTAATTAACTCTTGGGTGTAAAGGGAAATCATAAAAGAAATCAGGAAGTGAATAATAATGAAAATGAAGCGTGTCTGTAGTGTAGAACAAAGCTGAAACAATACTTTAAGGGAAATCTGGTGCTTTGCACTCATTTACTAGGAAACAAAAGTTAAAAACAAATGATCCAGATATACAGATGGCAAAAGTCTCATGAAAAGATGTTCAGCATCATTAGCCACTAGGGAAATTCGCATTAAAACTACCAGACATCAATGTACACTTACCTGAACGGCTAATACAGGATAGTGATAGCGTTACCTGTAGTGGGAATGTGAAGAAATTCGGTCTTTCCTACACTACTTGTGGAATATAAAATGGTCCAATCACTCTGGAAAATAGTGTGTCAGTTTATTTTAAAATGAAAAATGAAATTACCATCTGCTCTGGTAAAATGCTCTCTTAGGCTTTTATCCCTGAGAAATGAAAATTTATGTTCACAGAGACTTGTGCATGAATGTTCATAGCAGATACATATGTTCACGATAACCCCAAACTGGAAGCTCCCCAGATATTTTCAACGCGTGAATCATTAAACAAAATGTGGGTGACCTGAAAGACCCATACCCTGAAATACCACTCAGCAATAGGAAAGAGCAAACTGGATGAACCTCAAGAGAATTATGTTGAGTTAAAAAAAAAAATACCCTCAGAGTTCATTTACATACTGTTACTAAAGTCATGAAATTATAGAGAACAGAGGAGTGTTCAGATGATCTTTGAACAGAGCTTTCAGATGATCAAGAAGAGAGGTATGGGTGAAGGAACCTTTAATATTATATGTTGATGATAGAGGTCTTTACATGAAACTACACACATATATAAATCGGATAAAATTAAACATATACACTCAGAGATGCAGAAGTGTGTAAGGAGTTAACAAACTCTGGGTGATGCCAATGTCAATTTTCTGCATAAGCTATTGTACTGAAGTTATTTCAGATGTTAGTTTCACTAAAAAGAAACTAATAAAAAATGAAGATGCAATAAACACAAATTTTAAAAAGTAAGAATATAATGAACAGGGTCCTACTGAATAAAACACAATTATTAAAACCATAAAATGATAGCATTAGGAGAAAGAGAATATTGAAATTAACCAGTAAGGTTATAGAAATTAAAATGGTAGTTGACTTCTTATTCCTCAAAGTCACCAGGCCTTCAAGATTGAAAAGTTCAATGACAATTGTATGGCAATATGTCAGTATAACAAGTCAACACATTGTCCACTTTATACTTACACGTTCCATTTCAGTTACTTTTAAATGTAGATTCTACTGAACTTATAATGACTACTTGTGATGTATATAAGTTCTAGAAAATGAAAAAATAACTTTTGGCTGCTTTTGTGAAATTACTGGAATATTGATACCAAGATCAGATAAGAAAACCAGAAAAAGAAAAAAAGCAGATCCATTTCAAATGTGAATACATAGAAAAAAGCATTTTAAATATTAGATCATGAATCCAGTAAAATAATAATCATGTTCTTGTGGAATTTATTCCAGGAACAAGTTTGTTTCAATATTAGTGTAATTTGCTATATCAATATACTAAAGGATGAGATCATACAATTATGTCAGCTTATTTGATAAAGGTTGTCACCAATTTAGGATTTTTTAAATTCTTTAGAAAAATAGAAGAGTGAAACTTCTATAATATGCCAGAGTTTGGAAGCCAAATCCTACAATAAATGGTGTACTTAATGTAGAAATTTAGATATGTTCCCTTTTAGATCTGGAAGACAATAATGCCAAGTTATAAATTCTACGTAACACAACACTGGAAGTCTGGCCCACACTAAGGGAAAGAAAAAGAAATAAAGCATATAAGAACCGGAAAGGAAGAAATAAAACTCACTGCAGATGATATGATAATCCTTTTAGAAAACAGAATTGTGAGAAATAATAAGAAAGTCCAATTAGGTTGCCAGAGGTAAAGACAAAAATCAAGCAGCAAGCCTCTACACTAGCAATAATAAACTAGAAAATCTAATTTAAAACAATTGTAATACACATCTTCAAATATTCAGGATTTAACTAGCCCAAGAATATGCAAAAATCTCAGTGGAGAAAACCTTGAAACTAGTAAAAGATTAGAAAGGAGAGCTAAATAAATAGAGAAGCAATCCATGCTCATGGATAGGATGATATTGCACACACACACACAATTCTCCACAAATGCATCTGTAAATTTAATGTCAATAAAAATTGGATTTTTAAGGAACTTGATAACCTTTCCCTAAAAGTATACAGAGAAATAAAAATCCATAGTTACCAGTGAATTTTGAGGAAGAACTTTTTTAAAAGGACGATATGCCTACAGAAATCAGCCCCGCTTATTAGAAACTGAGTTGAGAAAAAGATGACTCTAGAAGTCAACTGGGAAAACTCATTGGTAAATGTTTTTAGGACAACTTTGTGGAGAGGAAAATAAAACTAAATTGCAACTTTTAATAGACAGTAAAGGCTACAGTATCAATGTAAAGTATAATTCTATCAAGTCAGCAGAGAATACTGAAGAACCACTTTGTAACTGTGGGTTGGGCAAGGAATTCTTAAACAAAATTGCCTTTTACTGAGAAGTGGGAGGGAAATGAGTTATGGGATGGGAAGTCTACAGCTGATCTGCAGGGCAGCGTTCCTTGGGGAGAAGCCATTTCCTTGCTGCTTCCCATTTCTAGCAGCTGCCTACATCCCTTAGCTTGTGGACGCTTCCTCTCTTCAAAGCCAGTAGCAATAGTATTATCTCTCCTTTTGGTTTGCTTTTCTCTTATAAGAACACTTGTGAATCCAACCACATAATCCAGCATAATCTTCCTTGGTTTAATTTTAAGATCCTTAGCTTAGTCACATCTGTGTTTCTTTTGCCACATAAGATAACAACCTCAGGTTCTGGATATCAGGATGTGGGCATCTTACGGGGTTGGGAGTGGGGGTGTTTTCCTTATCACGGGAGTTGTGATTGGGGACAGAAGGTAGTAGGGCAAACTGTGAGGACAGTGGCTGGATCAGAGGTTCATGTTGAGGCCGAAAAGGACTTCAGTGCCAGGGTGCCTTCTCCAGGTCTGTTAGCAAGATCTTCTGGAAACTTGGGCACCTGACTTAAAATCAGACTTTCTTCCCCGCAGGAAACCAAACCTGCTTGAGGAAGTGCTACTGGCCACGTAACCAAAACACAGACTTGGGTTTGTCTGTGATAGTTTGGGTTGTCATTTAGGACACACAGCCCCTCCCCGTTCTCCAGGTGGGTGGAGTGGCCCTCTGATGCTGAACTTGCCCAAGCGATTTGCTTTGACTATATGGTATTAGTAGACCCGACGTAAGTGAGGCCTTATGAGATTGTGCATGACCTGGCCTTGGTGCATCCGTGACAGAAAGAACCCCTGAGCAACAGCTGCCCTTCAACCAGGCCCTGGAACAAACACAGGGATGGTGCACAGCTGCCGCCAGCTGCAGACAGACAAGCAGTGCATGAGTTCACACTGAATGCCTGTTGCAAACCAGTGACTTTGGGGTGACAGCCCGCTAATGCAGGCGCACGTACCACTTCATTCCACTTCAGCCTCAGAAGACTCCCAGGCTGATAGCATCTCGGGAGTAATGTCCATCATAGGGGAGAGAGAGGTACCATTAGGTCCACTCTACCTTTTATAAAACCATGGCTTAGAAAGGATGAAGTTATTTTTTCAGGGTCTCCCATTCACCCGTAAGTACAGGTGAGAGGGCAGGAGAGAGGACAAGTGACAGCTCCCGCACCTGTCAGCACTGTTGTGGGGAGTGGGGGGAGGGGAGAGCAGATGAAAAGTGGTTTGGACCCTGTGACAGAAGCCAGAAGGGAAAGCCTACACTTACAGGCAGCCTTAGGGGCTGCCAACACGGGGAGACTCATGGTTCTGATTTGAAGCAGCGTCCCTGGAGACCTCCGAAGGAGCTGTGCTACATGGTGTCTCAAGGTCACGGCCCCTTATTGGAGGGGTCTGCCCAGAACCACACTGTGGACATCTTAGCTGGTCATCTTTACAGCAATGTGCCCAGCAAGTCAGAGGTACTCCCCAAATGGCAGAGCGGTCATCAGAGGGTAAAAGCATCTTCTGACGACCAGGCTCCTCTCTCTGTGCTCCCTTTTCTGTGGGGCTTTGCTTCTTGGTGCTTTGCCACAAGGTGACAGAGATCACTTTGTCGCGTGCCCTTTCTTATTGCCTAAGTGAGTCCCAAATGAGACTCGACGCAGAACAAGCTTCCTGTATCTGACTGGTTTTTGTTTGAAAAGTCCCCTTCCACTTAAGATGCTCTTGTACATTTCAAAGGAATAAAGCTTTGGACATCCTGAAAAGCTTGCTAGGCAATTCTGGGGCTGCTGACACAGCGGGGCTCTTCAAGGTCCAGCAGTCCCCAGTGCTGTCTGTGGATTGATGTGATTCCTCGGGAGATCAAGAGGGCCCCCGGCGGAGGTTCCCAGCCGCGAGCACCTCTGCTCTTGAGCCCCAGGGCTCAGCGGGGCGGGCAGTCAGTCCACAAGAAGGGCCCGCAGAGTGCAGTCGGGAGAGAACCTTGGTTTTAATTTCACGTGTTCTGGAGACAGTTTGACTTACATGTGACCTCTCACCGGCATCACGGGGGTCACAGATTAGCTGCCCTGAAGACCCTGTTCCAGGGCCCACGCTGCTCACAGCCAGTGTTTGCCAAGGAGAAGGGAACGTTCTGGATGTTTCCTGTCTTCCATAGTCCCGGCATAATGTACATTTTGAACTTCAGAGATGTTTCAGGTTTTATTCCTTCTCCAGATTTTTTTTTCCTTTTTTTTTTTTTTAAATAGACAAGGAGACTTGCCATGAATTAAGTGTAAATTGAATCTGAGCCCAAAAGATGTTACAGGTTCACCTTTTCTTCTCTCCCCCTCCCCCCCCACCCCTGACTCTGAAACTCTTTACCTTTCTCTGGAAACGGAAACCCTGTAATTTAGAAATTGCGTCTCTCTTTCCAACCTGATTTCTTCTGCCACAAAAGTAATTTTTAAACATTTAAACATTCTGAAGCTTTTATTTCCAGGCTGCAAGCTTGTGCCTGTGTCCACTGAATGCCTCCCGCACTGGAGCACCTGAGCAGCCCGTGTGGCTGGGGGCGCCTCTGGCCAACTTGCTCCCCACTCAGTGACAGCAGTCCAGGTGGCCACTTCTGGGTGGGCAGAGAGGGCATGCAGGCCTCCGTCAGGGTGGGCCGTCACAGCGGGCATAGCTCTCACAGTGTGCTGAGGCAGCCAGTATACCACGGTGGACTCCCAAGGTGCCACAGCAGAGCATTTTGAATTTTAAGTTTAAATTAGCAAGAGACCACAGTCACCTGTCAAGCACAGTGCCAGCTACTCAGTCGGGGTGCGCCACAGTTTCAACATGGCACCAGGCCGTCCTCCTTTCAATGCCCTTTCAATGGCATCATGTCTTTGCAAAGCTGGGCTTCTGGTAGTTGCTGTAATGAGAAGAAAGTATTGCACAGACGCGCACGTGGAGCTGGTGCTGGTGTCTGATCTGAATCCAGAGCCCAAGTTGCTCAGAGCTCAGCGCATGCTGCAGCCTGTTAGCGAGTAACTGAGGTTATTTCCGAACGAAATGAAAATATTTTTTTCATTGGATTTGTGTGTACGGTTCTCTCAAACCACTATTAAGTTGCTAGGATATGAATAGTTATTAAGATGTTTGGACTGATTCATAAATGAAAATGTTAGTTATTTTTTTGATTAGGGACTCAGAGAAAATTACCAAAACACCAAGGGCACCATGAACCAAGAAACTTTGAAAACTTCTGGTGAAATAGATGTAAAGAATGAGCCAGGCAACTGGAAAGGTGAAAGGAGGACAGGAGGTTTTGGAGGAAACGGGTTCTGCTGCGTGGATCGAAGCATGCAGGCTGGAATGGCAAAGTACTGAAAGGCAGGAAGAGGAAGCTCACGCTGGCTGACGCTGATAAGGTGAAGCGCTGAGGTTGGCGGTTGGCTCTAGCGCGCTGGAGAACCTGCAGACCCCGCTCAGGTGCTGTGACAGTGAACTTCTTAGGGTGAGGAAGTGACGGAGGGCCAGGCCCTCAGGAACAGGACACCATCTTTTCCTGCCTTTTCTGGCCCCTCACCTGCCCCTATTGGCAGAGACTGTCATGGAGCCAGGTGGTGGAACAGAGGTGTGGCTGGTTGAGCTCCAACCATATATAGTGGGGTACATAGGCGTATTGGGGTCCAGAGGCAATGGCTTAATAAGCAGCCCATAGCTTGTGGGTTACAGCTCTATGTCTTGCTCTAGACCAAAGATCCTTCATTCCGGCCCATGGGTTACCTGTTGAGCCTAAGCTGTATCTCATTCTTGCTTCCCCATCTACACCCCAAACTGTCCCACTGTAGGGCCTGTGAGATAGAGATATTGAAACTGCCCTGACTTAGCCTTTCTTATCTTCCGGTGAAATTCATTCATGGAGCAGAACCCTAAGCCAACTCTGGGTGAAATAAACAATTGCAACAAGGTTTTCTTCTTTTAATCAGATGATATTTCAAATCAACTGAGACCCAAAGAATGAGTGGAAGCTGGGAGAAAGGTGAGAATAGGGAGAGGAGGAAAGACTCGCGACGTTCTGTCAAAATGTCATGGCAGCATCTTCTCTAACCACCACCCCTAAAAGCCTCGCTTGCCATTTTTATCCAGCTCAGCCCTTCTCTGTTCCCTTCAAAAACACTCATTACAGTGTGCAACTTTGTCAGGTCACATGTTTGATCACTATTATGGTTCTTTCAATCTGTTTCCTCCATCAGATTTTAAACTCAAAAGAGGCAGGAGCCATATCTATTTTCGTTGATGACCCGAACGGCTAGCTTGCCACCCCATAGGTGTCCAGTGACTATTTCAAACTAAACCATATTCATGAAAAGAGCAAGAACATTAGTGTAAATGGAGAGAAAAGATCAAGGAGCAGGTAGGAGATCTGATTTTAGAAGTCAAATTTTAGGCCCAAGACTTCCCCCAAATCCCTGATCTCCCTTAATTTTTCTCTACAGCACCATTGCCATGTGACGTTCTATATAATCTTCTGATTTATCTCATGTATAATTTATCCCCAAACCCACTAGACTAGGGCAGAAAGGATTTCGGTCCTTTGGGTTTACTCTATATCTACCGTAGAGCCTGGCACATGGTTGGAACTCAAAATTATTTATTAAAAGAATGAATGTGCCATATATAAGTGTTATTATTATTAGCTGCTATTCTTAGAAATGGTAGGAGGAACCGAAGCTTCCAGACTGGCCTAGCCTGTCACTACATAGGTGTGTGTTTATGGTGGAAGGTGGGAGGATGCGGCTCCCGTGGGCTGTCCTTTCCAGAATCAGAATCTTGATGTCCATTTGCTCTTGTGTCGTGGACTTTAAATGTGCTACCTGCTTTGCCTGGGACTCTACCTTTTCTTACCCCCATCCTGCCCATACCTTGCACTTTCGCCTGATTCCATCCTATTTGCCCTGCTTCAGCACAACCTTCTTGATGTCTAAACTCTGCTTTGCACTGTCGTTGGTTTACTGTGAAATACTTAAGAGTGGAATGTTGTGGGCAAGTTGTACGTTAAGCTGTAACTCAGTGCGGCCAGCCTTCCAGTCACAAACTCACTAGGCAGGGAGGGCTTCCTGGTGTTCTAGTTAAGCAATTCCTTCTCCTGGACAGCAACACATTGTCCAGTTGCTCTTGATACTGTCTTGATCAACGAACTTTGTTTTGCTAAGCACTACACTAAATACCAGCAATTGGTTGTTGTACTTGAAATCTGAGATTGTTGATTAGCATAACAAGCAGCATTATAAATGGACTCTCCTGGGTGCAATTGAAGGTATTCAAATATGTGGGTTGACCAAAATGTTTTAAAGCACTATCCTGCTATACGTAATGAAAGAAAGACCAGGAAGACCTCTAGCCTCTAACTGTAGGAATGGTATTCAAGTCTTGATTGCTAATGGTCAAGTGTCACCCACTAAATAAGAGGGTTCCTTTATTTGTCTGATGTGATTATAATGGTAATTTTTTGGCTCTAGAACAGGTGTAGATAAAGTAACAGCCATGATCATGACTGCCTGTTTTTGTAAGTAGACCTGTTGAAACACAACCACTGATGTGCATATTCTGTGTCTGCCTTTGCATTTCCACAGCAGAGATGAACAATTGCAAAAGAGAGTGTCTGATACACAAAGCTTAAGATCTTTACCCATAAAAAGAGCTTGTCAGCATCTACCTAGGAATATTGTCATAAGTGCCTTAAATGAACTTTTCTTGCAAAACAGTTACCAGAGCACCTAAAAGGATATATTGCAGGGAGTTCACTGAGCTTTATGGACTTGATTGCCAGACCTGTTTTGCGTCTGTCTACTAAGAAATATTTGTATCATAAATGCTCATCTGTGTAGTAGAATTTGACAAACAAAAGACCAGCATTTCATTGTAACAAACAAACAAACCAGGCTTGAACACCGCCATGTCTGGATCTACCATAGAGCGTGAGTTTCCTGGGGGGCAAGAATGCGCTCTTATTCACTAAGCCCCCAGCGTTGGTCCTGTCTCAGAAAGCCAGTGTGTTTGTAGAAGGGATGAGTAGGTGCGTCACTAGGTAAACAGGCACTAGTGGAAACTTGCTAACTCCAAACTAGAGTTGATTAAAAGCATGAGACCAGTGACCCACCGGATAGAGAACCTGACCAGGGTCCACAGTAGCCTACAGGACCTATAGTAGGTATTACAGCTAGTGCGTATAGTAGCCAAGCTCTCTCAATGGCTCCCTTGCCTGCCTGCCTTCTGGGGGTGGCAGCTGTATGGAGGGGATACAGCTGTGATAGGTGCCGTCCAGGAGTCATGCACTGTCCTCTTAGTTCACCTCAAAGCTGTGAAGGGCAGTGTCAGCCATGTTTTACACATGAGAAAATGAGGCATCGACGCAGAGGGGATGAACGCCTTGCTTCAGGTCCAGATGATGACAGAGCCAGCGTTCTTTTTACTATATCATGATGCCTCCATGGTCAAAGTCTTTTTCGTTAGTGAATGAGCCAGTGAACACACCGATGAATGACCTTCTCAATGGAATTACAGTAGGCAGTAGCAACTGTGTCACCTTCTCAGAGGATGTATGTTTCAACTTCAGGTGAGTCTAGTTGTCAGGATAAGTAGGAGCCAGTAACCCTGAATTGGAAGTGTTTGGAATCTGTGCCTGCCTCATTTCACGAGCTGCCCATGGTAACGTTCAACAAATTCCTATCCACCAAACAACTGCAATAAATTAGAGGAGGAAGTGGTGAAAAGTAAGCAAGAGAGTAGATTCCTATGATGTTCGAAAGGAGATGGAATTTAATTTTGCTCCTTTTACCTTTTTTCCCCTTTGTGTATCATTTCCATGCAGAAATTGCAAGTTAATGGCCACATCGAACTGCCTACTGCTGCCAGCATCAAACTATGTCAGCAGTGATGTTTCCAGCTGCCTAGGACTCCACTGCAATTTAATTTGAAAGGAACTCAAATTGCATCTCCAAATGGATAAAAAATTAATTTTACATACAAGCTATCCACCTCCATATTTTCAGCCCCATGCCCCAAATTATCTCAATTTAGGTTCAACTTTGAACAGTACATATGTTACAGCCAACACCACATGCAAAGACGAACCCATAGAAAATTCATGAATTGGAAACCTGCTTTGCTGCGTCTTTTTTTAATAAGATGTTCCGCCTTGATTAAGGTCATTAGGTGAGGCTACAGCTATTGCCTTTGGCAGTAGGGATGGAGGCTGGGTCCAGATAGAACAAAAACGTAGCAAATTCTGACAACCACATGATTACTCCTAACAATTAGAGTGTGAAGAGAACTTGATCTGCCCTTTCTTTACTGCTTTTCTCTGGCAGTAGACTAGGACCTTGCTTCTGGTTCAGTCAGCCCCTGCTTTTTCTATGTTTGCTTGTTATTTATTAAGCAGCTGTACGTTGTACTGAAAAAATGCCGAGCTAGAGGCGCTCGCACGGCAGCAGGGGAGGTGAGGCTGAGCCAGCATATGAACAAGGAGCCTGCAATGTGGCAAGGGCTGTGGGAGGAGGGTGCTAGTGTGTTCAAGAACGCAGGGCAGGAGGCATTCATTCTGCCGAGGAAGGAAGGTTTCTGGGGGAAGTCACAGGAGCTGGACCTTAGGTGTCTTGAATAGGGATTTACCAGTGCCATCGTGAGCAGAGAGAACACCGGCAGAGGTTTGGGGGTGTCAAAGGGTTCCGAATGTAACCCTTTGCTTTAGGAATATAGGGTTCGAGGAAAATGAGGAAGGGAAGCTGGAGGTGGGAGGGTGAAAGTTGCAGGTTGGGGTCAGGTACTTTGAGAAGAAGTGGGATTTAAAGTCTGGAAGTGGAAATGGGAGAAACCATTGGCGCTAGGAAGGCCAGCCTGCCCTGCAGAGGCAGCTGTGGGATGCAGAAGCTTTTGAAGACTTCGGTGACACGCACCCCCCCCGAACACATAAGTACACAGTGTCTCCGGGCCAAGACCACAGAAACTGGCAGTCCCCTCCTGCTCCGTTCACCCAGCTCCATCCCTCCCCACAGAGACGGCGGTCCTCATGTCCAAGCTTTGTCCATACGAGCCATCCTTTGGCCCCCCTTGAGCCGAGGGCTACACTCATATAGAGTACAGTCTGACCTTGACGGACTCACACAGGCCCTGAAAGTGAGTTTTAGCGTCACTAGAGCAGGGAATTCTGGAGTGTGGACATCTAAAGTTGAGTGTGGAGGGGGAAGAGGCATCAGCTAGACTCATTGGCCTGCTGACTCTTCCCCGGGGGGAGCACAGCCTGCAGAAGGCCAGAGTGGGCTGTGATGTGAGGACTCAGGTCTAAGGACCAGGGAGGAAGTGTCCCCAGAGCCTAAGCCACTTTGGTTTTCCAGCAGAGCATGACATTCTAGCTTCGTGGACAGGCGCCTGCTCCTGTCCCACTACTTGCCATCTCACTGGCCTGTAGGCTGTTGCTCCAGGCCATACGGACGAGACCTGATCTAGGGTCCAGCCCTGGGGTTGGACTTCAACAAGCCAGTAGTCTCCACTGCACACACAAGCCTTCCTCGGCATTTCCAACTTGTTTGCACCAACCCGAATGTAAACCTGAAACTTTCTCTGCTGCGGACAATTACCAGAGCGTAAGCTGTGCTTGGCCGCTGCGGGTTGGAGGGGTCAGGTTAAAAGCATGGAAAATTCCATCACGGACTTTGAAGACTAGCTCATGCTGAGTAGGGTTTCAGGATGTTCTCTTGCTTGAATGACAAAATAGATATGTGCATCCCCAGATGAGTTATATGCTGGGGGATAGAACAGGGACTGTGGATTTGGGACTCAGGTGGGTCCAGTTCCCAAGAACAAGTCATCATCTGTTTGACAAACGGGAACTGGGCCCTGAACAGACCCTAGACCAGGCCACAAGAATGACATGGTGCCTTACATTCTGGGAGGAGTGAAGCACAAATGAGTAATGCCTAGAAAGCGTGACCAGTGCTGAGTGGGTGGGGCAACTGCACAGAGCATCATGGGAATCCAGGGCCAGGGACTCAGCCCCCCATAAGTCACATCCCTTCACTGGTCTCAAGTTCCTCAGCCAGAGTAGTTTCTAGCACATGTGCCTAGCCAGAGTCATTATATAGGAAATAGCCAATCTTTCCCTTTCTTGAATGAGAGTCTCCAACTTGCAAAACACTTTGCCTACACACGTCTGACCTACCAGGCCACCAGAGATGGTCTTGCATTTTGCATGTGAACTAGTATTTCCCTGAAGTTCTTAATTTCCGGAGCCTGAGGAACCCCTAAAATTATCTCGCATGGTTTCAGCAATACACACAGGCATATTTTCCAAGACCCCTTTGCCTTCATTCTCTGTGTTCCTGTCTTTTGACCCACGACATGCAAATCTCAGCTCTTTCTATAACCCACAGAAATCCTTTTTTTTTTTTTTTGGTGGTATCTTGTTGAAGATCTCAGAGTTGCAGGGAAAAGACTTATGCTGGGCTTAGCTCCTTCCAATCTGTTTCCCAAAATCGTCTTCTATCAACACCAGCTCCCAGTGAATCCATTTTTATCTTCCTCTGAAAGTTTAGCACTCCTTATCCCAAGACCCTGGGCATGCAGCTTCTTCAAACAAGTGGCTTGAGGCATTTCTCCAAGAAAGACAATTCTCTCTAAGAGGAATACCCACTGTTAGGCAGAGGCAATTTTCTCTCTCTCTTTACAGTTCATTGTATACTCATTAGCAGCCCTCTGAGATTAGTGCAATAATTTCCACTTTATAGACAAGGAAATGGAGGCTTAGAAATGAAGTGCCCTTGGCCAAGGTCACCCATTGAGCAAGCCAGAGTCTGGCTACAAGCCCCGCTCTGCCCATCTCCTCTGTGCCCCAGGACCTGATGACAGTCAGGCTTGGCCTACCCAGGACCTCTCCAGAGGCCCAAACCTTCCCTGCTGTAGGAGGGAGTCTCTTGGCTCAGAGGCAGCATGTAAGTTCCAGAACCCCCTTTGAAAAGGCATCCCAGCCTGCACCTTCCTGTAAGAGGAGTAGGAGGTATTGATGGACATACCTCCCCAGGTGTGCCTTAGGAAAATTCTGTAGCTGGGGACCAGACCTGGGAATACAGGCCAGTGGTCAGCTAAGCCCTCGATGTGTCAGTCCTGCTTCACTTTCTCCCGTGGGCCCCGGATCCAGAGGGTCAAACCATCTTTGCCTGACTATATTCGAGATTCCCCAGATTTCTGATGACCTTGACATGATCCGTGCTGCTGTCCTTTTCCTGGTCACCACCTCTGATGCTATCACAAGGCAGAGAAAACACTGAGGTGCAGCACCGGCATGGCTTCCGATCTCAGCCGATCTCAGCCACACGCTACATGTTTCCATGCCAGTCATGCCATTGTATGACTGGGAAGGGGCTGACCATGCTTTTTGCACCAGTGAGGTTTACAAAGCAGGGCATCAGGTCAACTGATAAAATACTGAGGCCCTCCTCTCGGGGTCTCTAGGCTGAGTGTGGGCTAGAAGGATGAGCAGAAAGCAGCTCTGTCCTCAAAGAGCTTACATTCTGGAGGGCAGGGATGGTTTTTAACAATGAGCTGTCATAGAGAAAATGATTAACATGTAAGGAAGCACTGACCCATAGGAGAATGAAAATAAAAATCACTCATCTCTGCCCAGGGGAGGGGATTGTGTGGCAAGGCACAAGAGAGCAGAGAGTGGAAGACAAGGCTTGCCCCCCTTTTCCTGGGCCCTCCCCAGCAGCCTGTGAGCAGGTCTGGGCTGACAGGCCAGGCTCCCTATGCGTCTGGATTGCCTTCTCACTGGAGACCACTTTGAAGTATGTCTCTTGCTGAGACTCTGACACAGCCATGGGACATTTTCTGCATCAGGACAGATGGGGCAACTGGGATCAAGAGCTGATTGCCATATCTACCAGGAGGCAGCCTTACCTGGAAATGCTCCTGGAGATTAACTGGAAAGTGACAAAATCTGTCATTTTACATAAGAATGCTACCCAGCACCGCTCTTTATAAACTCTTCAGAATACAAAGCCTTATTATTTTTATGACTCTTCCTATTTCTGTAAAAGAAAGTTCCAGGTGCAATTCTAACTGCTCTGCAAACAACCTCCCATTCCGTTCCCTCCTGCCTGCCAGTGAAGGTAGCTACTAATATTAGCACCATTTTACAAAGGAAATAAGAAGTAGGCCCAAAGAAATGATAACTCAGTAAAGTGCCGCAGGTGGTATTGGGCATAATACACCAGTTTAGCCAGTGACCTGTGCTTACCTACTCCCAGCTAAGAGATGCTGACCCCAGAAGAGAAGGGATCCACCACCACAAGTGCCTGCACCTCAGTTAATGAGCTTTATAGATGGGGCTCAAAAATATGTTTGTTGTCATCTCTTTTGTATAAAATCATCCATTTAATTTGGCTACAGTATCAACAGAATATCATACAGTAAGGCCTGGTCCATGTGACCTGCAGGCATCTGGGAGCCGGAGGATGAGATGGCTGGGGAGGGAGAGGCAGGTCTGCCTGAGAAGGCATGCACACATCTGCCTCCAGATGTCCCTGGAAGGGCCTGTTGGACAGAGGTGGAGAAAGAGCGGGATCCAGGGTTCGCATAGCAGGCCGGAAATGAGTCGTGTTGTCAGTTAGGGGGGTATTCCAGGGCTGGGTTCACAGGTCACAGGGACCATCTGTACAGAAGGGTGCAGCGTGTCCAGGATGAGGCCTGGTTTCCAGCCCATGCTCCCTGGGGGTGGCCACTGAAGAGAGGGACAGATTCCCCAGCAGAGAAAGGAAGCAGTGTGATTGACTAGGAGGCACATCGGAACTCCAGCATCCTTCTAGATAAGTCTCTCTCTGAAGTGTTGTTGGGTCCCACTGGTGGGCCCCGAGGTGACTTCTGCTGGCACCCCGCTGCTGCTTTAAGAATGGAACCATTTTGCATTTATTTCTGTGCATAACATTTATTTGTGGCGAGTGATTCCATTTTCCCCTTTTATTTAATTTTCGTCGAGATGCATGTATTCAGCCAAAAAAGGGAGTTTGGTTTACTAGCGAGAAAGCATCATGAAATGATCCTCCATGGGGTACAAGCCTTAAAGGCCAAGGCGGAGAGAGGAGCTAGGCATGAAGATGCTCCCTGTGGGTTTGTGGCACACCTGCCCGCCTTCCTGACTGTCTGCTCAGGGCGCTGTGTCTTGCGTGTGTCTTGCAGACCCGGTGCACGGCCCGCAGAACGTGGAGATCGTGGACATCCGGGCCCGGCAGCTGACCCTGCAGTGGGAGCCGTTCGGCTACGCGGTGACCCGCTGCCACAGCTACAACCTCACGGTGCAGTACCAGTACGTGTTCAACCAGCAGCAGTACGAGGCCGAGGAGGTGATCCAGACCTCCTCGCACTACACCCTGCGGGGCCTGCGCCCCTTCATGACCATCCGCCTGCGGCTGCTGCTGTCCAACCCCGAGGGCCGGATGGAGAGCGAGGAGCTGGTGGTGCAGACCGAGGAGGACGGTGAGCAAGGGGGCAGGTGGATTTGGGAGGGGGAGTGTTGAACCCACTCACGGGACCAGGCCTGGCAGTTTTGAGGGTTTATTTTCCCTGAACTTTTAGTGTCCCCTGAGTAGCTGCCTTTTTTCCAAGGTGATGGATGAAGCACCACCCAAGCTGTGCTTTGCACAACTCTAGGGGGTGCTGTTTTCAGAGGTGATGCAGCTCTGCCTGAGACACACTCATTCTGAGCTTTACACCCCACCCCTCTTTCCACTTCCTGTCGCCTCCTGTACCTAATGTTTAAACACATGGAGTCCTCCCGAAAGGGAGGTGTAGGCACTGCTGTCTAAGCATGTTGAGATTAGAAGTCAAATATTCTGGTTTCTATAAGAATTGACCTCATGAAATACACATAAAGAGCTTAACACACACTTTGAGTGCGTCTAGCACCACTGAAGACCAGCTGGATGCCCTACAGGTTATCTCAAATCGAAAAGAACCAAAAACGGACCCATTTCTCCTCTTCGGTACTAATTTCTCTCCCTGAGTTCTCATCTCAAGAGCAGCATCTAGTAACTCAAGATATGGGACCTGAAGTCAACCCAAGCAGCTCCATCTCTCCGCCTCCACCCCTAAAGTTCTGATGAACCAACTTCCTGAACTTTATCTTCCAACATACCACTTAACCTGAGACTCTAGGAGAACCTCCTATACTTTCTAGAATACATTACCTTTGCTCCCCCTCTGCCCTTGCCCACGCAGCTTCTGCTGCATGAGATCACCTCTTCTGTGCATTTAGGGCATACTCTGTTAATCTTTCACCTTTCTGCTCACATGCTACTTCCTCCAGGAAGCTTTCCCTGATTGCCCCCACGCCAACTTGGGTATTTCTTCTTAGGTGCCCACTACATGTTGAGGAGCTCCATGACAAGATATTTTATTTGAGAGGAATATCCCAAAGTAAATAGCAAGACAAAAGAGCACCTGCCTCTTCTCACCCTGTCCCCCCATTCTCATTTTCTGAGTCCTTCCTTAAATTGGAAGTTTTACACATAACCTGCCTGACCCCCTTTAAGTACCTCCTCACAGCTACTCTTGGCTACCACCGCTATAGACTATGCTTCTGAATTGCACCAGTGGGGCTCTTCCTGCATCACAATACAGCTACCATGTGGGGCACAACCCCCGCGTGGTCAGCCTCTCCAGGTGATTTGATTTTCTGCTTCCCATGAACTAAGTGCATCCAACCTCCAACAGGGGGGTCAGGCAACTCATCGTGGCTTCTCTCTGTAGCCTGGAAACCATGGCCGTGGTTTTGATTTCAGCTAAAGCTCCCAGACCTTTCCCTAGGTCTGTTTCTGTTATTTCAAAGATATACAACCCCTTCCTGCAGTGCTTTGTTTGAGAAGGCAAATTGTAGAGGCAAATAAACCTGGGATAAGCTGCTTAACTGTTACCGGGCTGCAGCCGGCAGGAGGAGTGGTCTCTGGCTCCCCTGCAAGTTAGTGTTGCAGTCCTACCTCAGAGACCTTTTATGTAGCAGTGTGCTG